>SSNS01000090.1:1920644-2154421 GCA_006937985.1 Aphyosemion australe
GCGCGCATCGTCTTGTCGGGGGATGGGGAGGGGGGGCTACGTGTGGCATTATGCATTAAGACTGAACACTCATTAAAAAATGTTTTTTACCTGCTTGAGTAGTTATATGCTTTGTGTGGGTTAGGCTACAGAGACTGGAAATAAATCAATCTCATGCTTTTTATAAAAAAACGAACCAGATAGCTGGAGTGAACGCTGGAGTTGTTGCCTTTTTGAGTGGGCCACCGTAGCTGCAATACTTACTCGAAACTGCATGGCGCTAAAGAGTCGCAGTTTTTACCATGATTTCTATGAATATCACTGATAGGGCCTTTAAACCTGGCAAATTAATATAATTCCCCAAAATGCCTAAACATGAAGAAAAGTGATGTTTCCAGGTGCTTCAACACACCTTAGTTATGTTTTAAAACCACAAGCGAGCCCTCTAAATTTGTTTCTCATCTGATCTCATGCAAAGTGAACGGCTGAATGCTGATTTAACAGAATTATCGAGTCATTATTGTTGCATGAGGAGGGTTAGTGATGCCATCTTTGAGATTCATGCTCTGCCATCTCAATCAAACCTCTAGTTTCTTTCAATTGTTGCATCTTTTTGGTTTTGTGACAGAAAACCAACATTTCCTCACCCGCTCCATGTTCTTGCTGTACAAGTCTTTGGCTCCCGCCACAGCAGTCAGGTTGTTGGCCTCTGCGGTCGCCTGAAAACCAGGAATAGATCATGAGATTTCATTACAATGAGAAATAAGGTTGAATTTTCCTAAATTAAGACAAAACGAAACCTTTTTTATTTCTCTGAACATCAATAATAAGCACAGACAAAAACAAGCTGCAAAAAACCTTAAGAGCTTCAATCTAAAAGCATTTTTCAGACCTCTAATTTATAGATTTTATTATTTGTGTCAGTTTATAAAACTTCTCACCTCTTACAGAGATCGGGTTTGTAAAGCACGAGTCAACTGACCTGCAGCATAGACTTTGGATGAGGCAGCTCGTCACCTTGGTAGATCTTTATGTAGGCCTGCAGGAATGAAAAATGATGCAGATGGCGGTCACAAAAGCACATCATTAGTCCATTTCTGATCGCAATAGAAACGTTTATTTGAATTCATTTTAGCTGAAATGACAAAACCAGCTTTGCACACGTCTATTTATCCAAGCAGAGATTTAATAAAATGCTGCAGCACCTTGAAGTACTCCAGCAGATCTTTGCAGGTGACTTTGTTTCCTCCGATCTCCTTTTCTACCAGCCGATCGGGGGCCAGGAGCAGAGGCACCAGGTTGGCCAGCTCCTTTTTAAAATCTGCATTTATGTCTGAAAGACACAAACACAGGGGTTGTGCTTCAGCCTGGCGAGCAGTAGCCATGTTTGGGTGCAGGTTTTATCGTTTGGGTCTCACCTCTCAGCCTGCCATCAAAGTACTTGTTAGTGGCCACGTTGAGGCCAGGATGTGGCAGCAGGAAGCAGCTGATGCTGGAGAAGCAGGAGTGGACGTGCTTCCTCACATTCTGCAGCTCTTCGTGTTGTTTCTCTTTAACCTGTGTTGGCAGAGCAGCTTTTGTTTATCACGGTGGCAGCTGGGTGTGGCGTTTTCAGAAGAGCTGTGACTCTGAGCATAAATACTCTATTGTGTACTCAGGCTTTTCACAAAGAAACTGGACTTTCTAAAAACACACCAGGGGACACTTTCCTTCTGATTTTTACCTGAAGTCTTTTGTCCAGGAAGGCATTTCCTCCTTCCAGCCCATAATCATGATCATAGGGATAACTCCAGTCCCGGATCAGGAACATTAGAGACTGAAAGACACACAAACACAAATATTAGAACAAACGTCTGATTCTGCTGGTTGGTCCGTCTCTACATAGATGGTTGTTCTGAATGATAATTAATCATAAAAACAATCTCAGTGCACTAATACATGTGACACTAGTGGATATTAATGCTTTTGAGTCACATATTTAGTCGACTATCTATGACCAGTCACACTGAGAATTGAACATTTATTGTTTAACTTATATAAACATGTTTTTCTTTGAATGAAATGACGATTTTTGTTGGAAAATAGTCTAAATGGTTTGAGAAAATTCCAGTTGCACACTTTAGTACATTTGTTGCAGCCTTATGCATGTTCTCAATGTGACCGGATCATATGCTGCTAACTGCAGCTGAAAATGCCAGAGTCAGCCATTTCAGACTACTCTGCGTTTATTGTGCAGCTCCTTCAAGGCCCTCTGGTTTAAAATAAAACAAACTTGTAAAAACAGGTCAAAGTTTACGAGTCATGTAAAGATTTTTACATCACAGCAAAAGAGAAAAGAACCACCTTAAAGTTAAAAAGCTGCTGTGATTCTTAAAATCCTAATTAATAAGGTGAAACCTCCTTTTTGTGCACACCGGTGTTAGAAATGAACAGCACCTGGAAAGGCTTCGAGGAAATGTCTTCCATTGCCAGTCGGCCATATTCTGTGAAGAGCTTCATAGAAAAATAAACACAAATAGGATTAAACACCAGCATATATAACCAATGCTTACCTTAGTACAGTAGAGAGATAACACAAACCTGCAGATGCTGCAGATCGTCCTCCTGTATGTTCTGGGAGAGGTTGTACACCTAGAAACAAACACGAAGGATGTAAGTTTAGTTGTAAACTTTCTTTGTGAAGTTTTTTTAACATAACGTTAAAGAGTCACCTGGACAGAGCTCGTCATTGTGCTGAGAGCAAACACAGTAGCAGAGTCTTTTATGGTGGACTGGCTGTCAAATGCTCCCTGAGTGTCAACGAGAAGCACGGCGACCTGCGACCAGCGTGAGGGTTAGGGTTTGGTAAAAGTCAAAAAGAAAGATGGAGCTTCATGATCGGTACAGCCTACCTTGCTGCCATCAGGTCTGTCGACCACAAATACGTCGCTCCACACCAGAATTCCTGTGGTCTCCCTCTCGCAGCCTCCCCTCCAGCTGAACCCTGTCAGGGGCTCGTCATCGCCTCCCATCCATGAGTAGCTCTCCTACAGAGAGGAGAGGGAGGGAGGAGGGGCAAGCAATGAAATGCACAGATGATACAACAGCTAAGTTATTTGCAGAACAAACACGTCTCTGCATCAGTGAACACATGCAGAGACTTGCATCAACGTCAATGTTTTTATTGCCCAACGGCTGGAAGAGACGGTTGTAAGATTTTTCCGTGGGTGCACCTGTGGGTGTAAGGTGATCCTGGTGATTTGTGTGTTTTCAGCTGGTATCAGACAGACAAGCAGACTATCGGAACTAATCTGACAGCTCCATAATCAATAAAAAGCTGTTTCCTCGAACAGAGACCAGCTAGTAAACATGTTATATTTCTACTTTAACAAGAAAGTCAAAGGAGACGCAACTAGAAGAGCTTCTTCGTAACAGAAGCACGTGAGTACGAGCTGTAATCTCATCTGCTGGACTAGTTTATCAAGTCCACCTGTTTTCTAGCTCTGCTGACAGCAAGTGTTACACATTAATAAACCCCAGAGCAAACATGGGCTGCTGTGTATTTACTTAGCACGTGTGAACACATCATCAGACGGGACTAATCAGTGATTAAAAAGGTGACAGCTAACCAGGGTATAGGAACAGAACAGAATTAGTTTTGTTAGAGAAAAGTAGAATTGTTTAAAAAATAACTGAATCTACTTTCACCTGATTGTACATGTAGCGCAGCATGAAGTCCAGCAGGAAGGACTTGCCCTTGCGAAAAGCCCCGGCCACAGAGACGACCACCACGTTCAGGTCTTTGATGTGATCCTGCAGCAGGATCTTCTCCAGAGCAGCAGTGTCCAAATCAAAGTTGTGGTTCTCCTCGTTGGCTCGGACGATCTGGATGGGCCGGGACTTTTCCTCCTCCAAAACAACCTGAAGACATAATTTACAATCTTTCAGAGTTTTCCCTGAAATCAAGAGAAGCTGCTGATTAAAATAGTTTCAGAGCAGTGAAAATGACAAAGCTAACCTCAACCCAACCGAGCATGAGCAGACATGTGAAAACGATACTCAGGGACTTGCATAACAAACACCTACATGCTTATGAGTGTACTAAATTATTTAAAAATGATAAAACTATACCTCCTCTTCTTCATCTATGCCTTCATCTGGCGAGGGCGTGAGGCTGTTGTCATTTTCCCCAAAGTTTGTAGTCATGGTACGGGCAGGGAGGAATTCCTCCAGGTCCTCTGGCCGGGCTAAAGGAGGCATGTTTTTATATGGATAACCGAGGACCTTGTCCACATTTTGAAAGCCTTTAGGGAACAGAAAAAGATAAAAAAGACAATAGTAACAAAGACAAATGAAAGAAAAATAATATCTTGGCAGGTTTTCTGAGTTAAGACCAGAACGATGAATGTCCTACATGGAGCAGATTGAAGATGAGAATCTTTCTAGCTTTTTGTGTCGAGCTAAATCCACCTTGGACTTCCCATCTAGGTCAAATTCAAAAATAGCCTTGCAATGAAAATCACAAAGGGCCAGAAAAAAAGACAAGTGTGTCACAGGACAGCTTTCCCATGTATTCTTTCATAGATGTCAGGAGCAGCCTTCCTCCTCTAAGTGGTTTCAGATTTCCTTTGGTGTGTCTCAATACCACAACTGCAAAATAAACAAGTGTGCTAAAATAAACAATGATATTTGCAAATGTTTCGTTTGTGTAATCATATCAAGGGTACTTTAGTTTGAAGGAGAGTAATGTTTTTTTGATTTTGTCTAATCTATAATCCCAAACATCATCTTAAAGGAAATCAAAAAATACAAAATACTCAAGAAGCCAAATCTGCTTCAATCATAAAACTGTCTAAACGTCCAGTTTTATTTGAGTAAAAGCAACAATTTAATAAGTACAGAAATCACATATCAGATTAAATTTCCCTTCCTCAAACACATACTAGAGACGATCCCTGAGCTGTCTACCAGACAGGAACATCAAACAGGTTCAACCACAACTCTGAGCCTTACTCACTCACATACCTGAGTAGTGAACCATTCAGCTGTTCTACGTAGCCCTGAGCACACAAGTGTCTCACATAAAGTTCAAATCAGGTCTTGGCAAATAAGACCCGTCCGTTCCGGTCCGCCAACCTCAAAAGTACAACAAGCTTTGAAGTCTGAGATATATTCAGCAGTCAAAACTGATTTATTCTGAATCAGAGAATGATGCAAAATGGTTAAAGATGGTCCAAGTTTATGTCACTGGTTCCATAAATGTCCCCTGGAGACACAGCAAGCATTAGCTGTTGAAATATACAGTAGGTCATATTAAAGAGTTTTTAAATTGTATTTGTCATTCACTGAATTAAGTACGAAAAGTGTAATATCATCAATACATGTCGATTAGATGGTCATCGATCCAAAATGCAAAAATCAATACGATAACAATTTATCCAACACACTTTTATTTTGAAAACTGCTTTATTAAGTTCCGCTGACGTGCCGTTTTCCACCTGTTCCTGATCTTCACCAAATGTGCTAAAGCTGTTTTAGTGAATCTACAGAACAAGCTAGAATTTAAATGTAAACACGGTCACGGAACCACCCCCCCACCCCCCATCTTCCCTGAGAAGAAGATAAGGGCGCAACGCCCTTAATCCATCGTTACGAGGGCTCTCCAAGAGGCACACAAGGACTGACGGAGTCCATCAAACGAGACTGGGAGCGCATGACGGTCAGTGCTCATCGTGATGGTGCTAGCTTCTTCATTTAAAACTGCTATAGTAAATTTGGAAAACAAATTAGCTTAAAACATTTTCAACATTCTAACATAGAATAGCTGTAGATACACTGCTCAAAACCTGCGATATGCGATAACAGTGCTTAATATTGCGATATCGATATTACTTGCGATAAATGAGCAAATACTTAAATCTGCAGTTTTTGTATATATACTTTAGACACACCACTCCATCCTCTATCATTAGTATTAATACAGTAACAAAATGAAATCATTGTGTTTGTTGAACACAAGTACTTTGAAATAATAGTCATGCTGTTTGAATTATGAGTTCTTTCTCGCTAACATTTTCTGCACACGTCTTACCCTCAGTCATTGCGACGCTCTCTAAGCTAACTCAGGTGTTTGCTAGCCATCCAAATGAAGTGCCGTCCACCTAGGCACCAAGGCATCTAACCTATAAGAACCCAACCGATTGGCCAAATGGGTGAAGGGCTCTATTTGATTTGTCAAAAACTTCATGCTTCCGTTTGTTTGACAAAATGCATTATGTGTAGCAAAAATCTGAGATGACCATTAATTGCAATATTTTTCTGCTCTTTGCAATATGCCTATTGCGCATGCTGATATTGCGATAACGATAAATTTTCGATATATTGTGCAGCCCTAGATATGAGTAAAACTGAATAAAGAAAAAATAAAAAGGACCAGGGACAATCGCTTAAGAGGAAAAAATGTAAATAACTGTGCAGAAAAACAACTTACCTAAAATATGCTTTGAGTAATTTAGGCATCGTTTAGAGCACAACTTTAAGAGCTTTTCCACAACCTTCTAATGATGCATTACTGTTTTGTTTTTCACTCACTCATCTTTTTCTCATTTAAAGGAATTTTCTGCAGAAACAAAAAGATTTATGCTTGCAGCAAGCTACATTTTCTGACGTTTTGTAAGCTACAGCAATACACAAATAAATATCAAATAGATAAATAATCCTATTTAAATTTGGATTTAAAACACATAATTTAGTGATTTCAAGGAATATGCCTGTTCAAGAGAACAAATGTAATAGGGACATCCAAAGATCCACCTGGGTATACAGCAAAAGGCAGCAGAGATGTTACAAACACAAGACAATTACTGTACTCTGCTCTGCACACAAATTAGCCCTGAACACTTCCTCGGTTAGTGGCAATGCAGGTCCTCATCAAGTCCAGAGCAGCACTCAGCAAAATGAAGTGGCACAGACTGCAGCCATAGACAGAACCCTCACAAAGACACCATTCTGCTGGGAGTGCAGGGAGGCTGTGCTCCAGCAGAATGGAAGAGGGAGAATAAATAAATAAATAAGCAAGCAAGCAAGCATAGCAGCTATAGATAAAACATTAAGGCAAGTTGAATGTGCACACACACACTTCCTGATAAAAGTGGCTAATGCACTGTCCTACTGGACAGCTTGCAGAAAATGAGAGCAGACCTAAAATTAGCATCTTATCTTATAAAGGAATGGAGCAAATAGAAATTGGGCTGCATGTTTCTCTGCAGAAAGGGATTATGAAGTTTGGCTGGTCTTGCACAAAAAGAATAAAAAGTCTTTAACGCCCTTTCCATTTTGATGGGGGGGTGGCTTTATCTATATATACCAATAACAAGAAAAGTGTACATCTGCAAGCTAAGTATGGCATCCTGAATCAGCTCCCGTCTCCTTCGACTGCTGCACTATTTCAGGCACCAAGGTCCACCAGATGAGGCTGAATGATGACTAACACTTTAAAATGACAACAATAATGCCACTTAAAGAGTAGGACTTTAGTCAGCTATTTGAGAATAAAGTACAAGAGAAGTAAAGAATATAGCCTACAGCACACAGCATACCTGCAAACTCGGAAGGTGTGAAAAAGGTGACNNCCCCCCCCCCCCCCCCCGAACAAGGTCCTCATGCAGCAGAGTGTCATCAGTGGGGTTTGTAGGGACCTCTGACGGTTACATACTATTTATTGCTACAATAATCTGTTGGAATACTTAGCAAACCATTTCCCACCATGAGGTTTAGACAGTCAGAAAAAAATATGCCTAACAAAAATGATCAGGAAATTATTAGGATCATCATATAATTAAGAATTATTGTAAGACTAACTCACAAAACACCAAACATGAAAACATCTGAAAATATTTCAGAATACTGTAATCATCCGTAAGTTATTGCTGTGTTCATTGCTGCTCACAGCAATTTCCTAATGTTGTGATTTCTCGCACATATGGCCAGGACTCCCTTGAATATGAGGTTTTTAATCTCAATGGGACCTTCCTGGTTAAATAAAGAATAAATAAAATAAAATATGGCAATAAAACCCTTTTGATTCTGATTCTCTGATAAGTTGGTTCTGTTTAAATGTTTAGAAATAGTTGAAGCTGCAGGGAAATGCAGCTTTATATCAGCTGTTTGCTTGAATACTTTAATAAACCACTGCTAAGGGCAAAATGTTACAGTATTATGAAATTATCACATCTCGTGTTTGTACTCCAGCTTCCTTAAATCTTCTGGTGCCCAGATCAATAACTGAGTCAGGCTGGAGCATGCTGGTGGCCATTTCTCACCAGAAAAAAAGTATTTATTTTAATAATAGGTTTTAACAGAGTTAAATACTGGCGGTGGTTATGCTCAACTCTGAACTCGACTTCAAAAAACCCAAAAAAAAAAAACACGAGCCTCGGGGAAAAATCTCTAAAGGCTGAAAGCAGGTAAATCTGCTCAAGTCCTCGACAGAAAACCGTGTTATTTAGTGGTGAATTTGTTTCATTTGACAAACTTTAAGCTCAACGCCGCTGCGAAGATGTTGAAAGTGAAACAACGATGGTCATTACTCACTGTGTGAGCGCCGTGCGAGAGCAGCGCTGCCAAGGTGTCTTTTTCCGCGACTGTGATTGGTCAAATGACGACAAGTGACTGACACGCTAAAACAAAGATCGTTTGTGAACAAGATGAATCCCCTCCTCCCCTGATTGATTCTCATATAGTGACTGCTGAAAACCGACAGGTGACCCCCCCCTCCCCTCAAAACAAAAACTCTTCGGATCAATACGATTCACGTGAACGCTATATTTGGCTTCAAAAACGGCGATTTTCGCCGAAAAGCGACAAGTTTGCAGGTATGACACAGGTGCACTAATCCTCCCTCACTCAACTATCAAAACATCATGAGTCTGCCTTTCTGCACACAAGTCAAAAAAGGACAACATTCAGTCGCAGCAGGCAAACCAACGAGGACAAAGTGCAGATTAAGAGGCAGCTGGCTTGTATAAAAGTAGACGTAAAGGTCATTATGATAACGAATTCCTAACCACACTGGCAGTGATGAGCCATGGAGTCTGTGATCATACCTGCATTTAACAGTGGTAAAAAATTGGTATATTTTGTCTATTTATCATAATTACGTCTGTGCACTTTTAGCTAATTGTTAGAAAAAAAAATTTAAACTGGTATCCAGTTGAAGACGTGTGTAAAATGCATAATTGCTTAATAAATTTATAAAACTTGAATTTCAAATGACTATCTGATTTTTTATATAAAAAGAGCTTTTTCAATCACCCAATTACAAAATGAATGCATGAATATGTATGTATCTGTGTACTTTAAGAGATTGTTTACTAATTTTAATTTGCCATTATTTTTATTAATATTAATAGTAGTAGTAGTACTACTACTACTACTTTAAAAACACGTTCATGTTTAGAGAGTTTCTTTAGTGCCGTGGATTAACCTGTCTGCGAACAGAGCAGACTAATAATAGAGTACTTAAAAATATCCCAGTAATCAGTGAGATACGATTAACGTACTTTCACATGGTTGGAATGGACCGACAGTCACAAATGCGACATTTTAAAACATTCTTCAGCGAATTTGAGAAACAATGGGCAGATGGGTCCAGGTGAAAGTGGCTGCCCGGTCAAATGAGCTGACAGGTGTCGCGGGTAAATTGTGTATCCGGGTCAGAATCCGTCTCCCCAGTTCAAATTACCTTCCAAGAACATTTTCAAAAGCGAAAGTCGAAGTCGACCAAATGTATCACACTTTAATCGACTTCTAAATCACTTAAACAGTATAGGACGTTGTACTTGAGCGAGAGAAGACGCTTATGTCGGGGGTACCACACTTTGCACAACACCGCGCGTCTCCAACTGAAAACAGAAGCGTCTGGCTAACGGGGAAAGCGGCGAGACAAGAAGGAACGCTAAAATATAAACACTTCCTCAGTGTAAACTTAATACTTCTTACCGGGTCGCTGTAACAAAGCTACCCGACTAAATAAACGGTACTTTACCTTTGTCTTCAAGTTGGCTTTTACAGTTGTACTCGTAGAGATTTCTGCTCCGGCGCTCGCTCACCCCCGCCATCTTGGCCAACTGAGATCGGACGTAGCTGACGTCACAGAAGTTTTTTTTCCCCTCTCGCGCTGTTTGCTGAAGTTTGAGCCGTCCCGAGACTGGCTCTGGGTCAAGTCCACTGCTTCTCCTCATTTTTAAAATGTTTATATGCACAAACAGCCAATTCTTTTAATAGTTACTTATTATATTTTACTTTAAATGTTTTTTTATTGTCTGTAAGATTTTATTTGATGTTTAAACACAATGAATCAAATCACATAACAGAAATATTAAGTAGAGGAAATCCCTGCGTCACTATTCCAATGCCCTGTTGTTAACATCACCAAACCTCATGATCATGTTTCTTTTGTTTTGAGAGAACACCATCCACTTTTCTCACTTCTTCCTACGAAATGATCAGAGGAAATTTGGAACCGTTCCATTTATGTGTACTCTTTAAATTGGTTTTCAACGTAAATTATAAAACATCTTATTTCCTCACCAAGTCATTCATTATTTCTCTCTTGTGGCCAACAGCTAAACACAACCCTCCCCCTTACCTTCACACAGTTTGTATTTGTTATCACAGACAGGCTGTGCACACTTGAGATAAGCTAATATAGATATTTGTGTCCCAGCCTGGAGAAAGCGTCTCTTTTTTCTAGTTTTATGGTGTTTTCACTGCTCTCCGTCAGGCTAATTGCCAAATAAAAACCCATAATGCCAACACAGATGCAGAAATTGAAGGGCAGCTGTTCTTTAGGCCCCATAATCCTATCATATACACCAAGGGATGGGTGTTTCAGTTAACTGCAGGATGATGAAGATGTGGGTGTAAATGCAAATAAACTGATTATTTTATCACAACTGTAATTGATTTTATAGCCTTGTTAGTATTGATATAGCACTTCAGAGTTTAAAAACATCAAATTTACAAACAAGATGTCCTCAAAATGTTAATGAAAATATTTCAAAATAGTTATTCATCAGATATTCTAAAGCTTTAATAGCAGCAGTGTGATCTCTGCAGGTATATGCCTACGATCAGTCTTGGTGTGGTTTGTTTGCGTTAGCTGCAGCCTGCCACGTGTGTTTGCATTGGTATTCAGATAGCAACACGCTTATCCAAGCAGCTTTTAGGAGAAAGTAATCCAATGTCCTGTTGCTGATATGACCCGGGCTCACACCATACATATCAGCACCGTCGGTTTTAGGGAAGCTAATCAGAGATGACATCATCAGCCCATCCTGTGAGGAGCATGCTGGTTTCATTTGAACCCTCTCCTTCCTGAGGGACAACCCCTGCTATCCAGGGGATCCTGCTTCATCCCAGGATTAAATGTGACATTTGGGAGTCATTGCAGGTGACGCTTGTCATCTCTGTAAGTGACTGTTTACATTTGTGTTTTTGCATTTGTTAAATAAATTCAATGTTGGTGCAAGTTGCACAAGAATCTGGTTCCACATACTTAACCGATAATTAGGTCTGTAAGTTATTTCATCAAGCCTCCGCCTCCGTGCTATGAAAACAACAATATGAGTGGATAAAGACAGGGAAAAATCAAGGCACTTGCACCCATGATGTGGATGTTTGTGTCTGTAAGAGCCAAAATAGTTTGTTTTGTGAAAGAATACGAGGGAGAGTGAGACCTGCGGTGTTAATCTGTGTCTGAGCTATTCATAGCTGGTCCCTTCAGCCAGCAGAAATATGAGAAACACACGTGACAGCAGACCCTGGTAAATTTAGAGGGCGGTGCAGAGAGCCCAGTGACAGAACCTCCAGACCAGTGCTGAAATCCAGATGTTAGGCGTGTTTGTGCTACAGGATGTGCATCAGGAGGGTTAGGAGGAGCTGGCCGGGACTGAGCATCATTTACTTTTCATTCAGAACTTTATCGACAAACGTTTTAGTACGACTCGTTCTTTCCTTTTGATTCTCAGTTAGTTAATTTCCAGAAATACTCCTGTTCACTAGTTTTAAACTAATTGTGAAGAGTGGAAAGATGGCGCCCTCTAGTGTGATTTACCATGAATTGAACTTGATTCCAACTTTATTTTGAAACTGAATAAATGTAGAAAGTCTTTCTAATGCTTTTCTCAAAATCTTATAACACATCATTTAACTGCCATATTGACCTCACGAATGCTGTGGATTAAAATTTAACATAAAAGTCATAAAAATGAAATATTAAACATGTTACACAGTGATTTATTTATATTGCATTTATAAAAACCACAATAATCTAAAACACAATGAAACAACAATTATCTATGACAACATTTGTTCCGAGGTGTATATTCATTCATAGTGTCAATGAATTTACAATTAATTTACACAAATAATACAGCTGTTAGAGAGCTGTCACCAGGAAAAAATAAAATATAGTTATATCATGTTATAACGGGGTAGCTTCATTTTTTTCAAGCAATATAATTTTCACATTTCTACAATATGATTTTGTTCCTACAATAGAATATTTAAGTCTAAAATAAAAAAAATATATTGTAAAATACCTAGAGGGAAATTCTAAAAAGTCTAATCTAATTCAAAACTTATTAATCCATGAAAGAAAGAAATACTTTGCTAGTGATGTTTGCTGCAACAGATTTACATTAAAGAACAATCTACAAATACACCTGCACTCACAACCCTTTTGGGTTTGATGCTTGTGATAAAACATTCCATAAATCTAAAAAAACACAAAAACATAAAGATGCATACTGGAATAAAATATTATAAATGAGAGAAAGTGCACCTTTGCAGTCTTGATGTAGCATCTATATGTGCTAAAGGGAACCACAGTATTGTGTCATCTTTAGGTGTTACTTCCTGAGATGAGTCATCACACACATACAGTAGGGTTTGACTACTTCTGTTCTGGAGATGAAGAGCTGAACTTGTGCATGTGGCATGAGGAGGATGAATGAATATTCTCATGTGCATTACATTTTACACAAAACTACATTTATGTAAATTTATTGTAAACAACTTCCTACTGTTGCCACTGGGTGGCAGTGTAGTGTCACTGATTATTGAGCATCTTCCATCCCTGCTGCAGATCCAAAGCAAAGGACTTTAGATTGTTGTTTAGATTTTAATAAAAAAATATGGATAATATATTAAAGCTTAAATTAAAGATACAATAAACCATAAATAATTCTCAGTGTCATTGAAAAAAAAAACTTGATTATTGTTTCATTTTTTTGCACATAAAATTTTATGATTAAATTTTGGGTTTTCATTTAGTTTTTTTTTACCTCTGTGCAGCACTTCAGCTGTAAATTATATTCAATTCTAAATGTTTTTGTTTTCATTATTTGTTTTACTGAAAGAGACGTAAATAATGCATCTTAATTAATATTCTTGCTCTTGTATTCAAGCTAGTCAGCTGTGCTTCTGCTGATAATTAGACAATAAAATAAAGTTGTATTATATTAAAAAGTTACTAGATACAAGAAAACATTAGATCTTTTATCATCTTGGTGATTTTCAGTAAAATGTTGTTTATAATTAACTTTATTTGCACATTCTTTTAATAAATGACATTTCAGTTGAAGATTTGGTTCAGTTTGTTTTTAGTTAGTTAAAAGTTACAGACACATTAAACATTTTCTGGATATTTAGATGACAAAAAATATTAAAGTTAGATTATTTTTGGATTTGGATTCAAGATTTTTATTTGAGATGAGGCAGAAGAATGCATTTCTGACATTCCTATATTTGAAACAGATGAAGAATGCACACAAATGTGCAGGAAAAAACCTTTTCAGAGACGCGTACTCTTTCTGCGATGTTTCATATTCAAATGAGTTACAATAAAAATTATTTAAAGGGTTTAAATATAATCAACATAAAAGCATATGTTAAAATCCACCAGGTATTTTGGTCTTTGTTTCATAAAACTGAGCTGTGATTGCAACATAGAGAAGATGTTTTATTTTTTCGCTGGTCTGATAATAAATTTTTCTACATGATCCATTTTAAAACTGATTTATTTTACCTCTCTAAGCATCTGGCGCGAGTTCATTTGCATCGATTACACACATCCAACTGTTAACTGGGACAAGTCTGAGTTTACTAATTGTTGGTAATTTGTTCATGACTGTTTTTTTCTAATAAATCTCGCAGCTATTTGAATTTATTTTCAATTATTAATTCAAAATAGTGCATTCCACTTGTGACTGAGAGAAAGATGTCTCCTCATACTTAGACCAAATAATAAAAAAGTAAATTGTTAGATAACTAAACTTCATTATAAGTATAATTATTAGCTCCTGGTAGTCTCCTGCAGGTAGTAAAACAGCCGTAAACACCTCTGACTGATTTATCCTCTCCTCTCTCCAGCTCTTTATACAGTGTGCTGAATCAACAGCATTGCTGCCAGGTTGCCATGGTGTCTGATTGTTGGGTATCATGTCGCTCGCCCCGTCACAGCCGGACATCCCTCTCTGAGGCTGCAGCCAGCCCAGCGGTTGCCATGACGCTTACCTCAGCAACAACCCTCTCACGTCTGTGGTGTGATGCTAAACAGCCGCAGGAATCTCAAACGATGTGATCATTTTATGTTTTATAATCTTCAATAGAGAAAAGCATCCCAAAATATTCCCAACTCTCTGAAAGTGTTAACATGAGATGATTCAAGCAAAAGGTGATGCTGAGACCAAACTTAGGATGTTTCTGACAAACACAACAGGTTTCACATTTCCCCCTCTAATTATCACACAGTAGTAACTTGTGTTTTTTATTTCATTTTATTTAATAGACATTTTAAATGGATATGTTTAAAAATGTCTATTAAACATGATGAACATTATCGTGTCGGGCTGCAGAAATTAGCACAACAATTGTAAATGTCATTTAGGGAATACAAACACCAATATTTATTTTTAAACATATAGAAAGGTAAATAATTGCTTTACTTCATGGTTAATTAACACCCTTTTCTCATATCTGACATAATTTAACAATGAATCTGAAACTTGGAGCTCGAATGAGTTTTTTAATTTGCATGCAAAGTGACCGCGGTTAAGTCAGGGACCTCGTGCTTCCAGGGCTTGGAGCCCTCAGGGGCAGCAGGCTGAAAGAGAAACCCAGAGAGGAGACTGAGAGGCCAGTCCCGCTAACGCTCCAGCATGGGGTCTCATCACTCTCTCCACACTTCTGCTGTCAGAGCTTTTGTTTCAGCTACATTTCTTGTTCCTGAGGTCCTGCCTCCCAGGTAACTGCTGAGCTGGACAGTGCTCAGTCTGAACACAGGCCTAAAAATATGGATCAACCAGGGACAAGAAAGTACAATGAAATCATCTTTTTGGAGCAGCTATAGCTGTGCAACACTTACATGAAGGCTTCTTTTAGAAAGTCACGTCTCACTTAACTGATGAGCTAACAGCTAGTTAGACGAGACCAAAGTGTGTTGTTGTTTTAAAACAGCTCAAAACTCAGAGGCTGATGATGATGATGATGATGATGATGATGAGGATGATGAAGATGATGAGGAGGACGATGATGATGATGAGGCTGATGATGATGATGATGATGAGGATGATGATGAAGATGAGGATGATGATTATGATGATGAAGATGAGGATGATGATGATGAGGAGGAGGACGATGATGATGATGAGGCTGATGATGAGGATGAGGATGATGATGAGGATTATGATGATCAGGATGATGATGAGGATTATGATGAGGAGGACGATGATGATGATGAGGCTGATGATGAGGATGAGGATGATGATGAGGATTATGATGATGAGGATGATGATGAGGAGGACGATGATGATGATGAGGCTGATGATGATGATGATGATGAGGATGATGATGAAGATGAGGATGATGATTATGATGATGAAGATGAGGACGATGATGATGATGAGGCTGATGATGAGGATGATGATGAGGATTATGATGAGGATGATGATGGTGATGATGATGACGATAATGATGATGATGATGATATTTACATTAGGAAATAACCTTATAATGCAAAGCCGATGGATGTGTAAATGCTTATAAAAGAATATTGAATGAACAGCTTGGTTAGGGGTAGCTGCCTAAATCTGCTTTAAAGGTGCAATTTGTAAGAATCCTGTGGTCAAATGTGGTCACTGCAGTCCATTTTTTAAACTAAAAATTTACTCTCTCACTGCAGTTCCATGAGTTTCATGACTGTTGCCAGATACGGATCAGCACCAGAAGATTCTAGATGACAAGCAAAGACGGGTCATACACAGTCACTTGATGCGTAGATAAATACATTGTTATCTGGTGTTAGCATTCGTGTTTTACTGTACGGAGCACTTACTACTTTTATACATTCATTCGTTTGCACTCAGCTTCTGCATAAATCAGACTAAAATAATTAAAATAAAATCATTTCACATTTCATATCTCAGCAGGCAATAACTACTCAAAAGAATACACCTTGCTTTTTTACATGTCTTTAAACAGAATATCTAACCTCAACGTTCTTATTTTAATTAATCAGAGTGATTCTCAGCATTTTTGTGTGACATCAATTTGTAAAGTTAAAGTAGAAAAGTTTGCAGCAGCAGCAGCAGCATCGTCTCAGATCATCTCTGCTGAAAAGATGCGCTATAATAACAGGTTACAGATTTGATTTCACTTGTCAACAACGGAGCCACTCTTGTGCATCTGAATCCTTCACAGACCGAAGATGGATTTTAACAACGTTGTGTCTTCTGCTTTCCTTCACAGGTTTCAATTTACTTACACCGACTGCTCGGATTTCCAGCGTACCCCCTGGAGTTTTGGCATATAGAAAAAAGAAAATCAATAAACAGTAACGTAACATGTTGGACTTTGTTTTGTTGCAGGACTCATGCTGGTTTTTTTAAACGTTCTTTTTTGTTTGTTTCTTTTAAATGTTTTAGCATTTACTCGGTAATTATCTTTGCTTTAATTGTTATCAACAAAATGTGAATTGCTCTCAGTAAATGTGATTGTTTACCACATTGAATAATTCCCAAATTCTTCTCTTTTTTGATTTTAAACCCGTAGAAATGGATTTATCCAAACAATCTCTCTTTCGTCTTTATTTATGCTTTAAAAACGTACCTGTTGGTTACACAGAAGATGTTTAGTGTGACTCAAACGCACCGTGGCCAAAATAGACTAAATTATAAATGCAAATCGAGATGAGTGATAGAATACTGGTTAATGGGTAAACAGAAGATTTGATAAGGTCAAAATCACATGTTTGGATTTTAAATATGTCGACGAACAGGGAGATGAAAGAGAAGACCAAAATATGGAGCTCCAAGAAAACAAGGATAGACCTTCAAAGTATAAACAAAGAAGCTGCGACAGAAACATGAAAAAACTGTTTTTATCAATAAGAATTTTGCAAAAAGCTTGAAAATTTTGAATATCATTCAAAAGTTGATTTGTCAGTAATTCAGCTTAAAAAATGAAACTAACATATGAGATAGACTCATTCCATGCAAAGCCATATACTTTATTTGTTATAATGTGTATGTGATGATTATGGCTTACAGCTGATGAAAACTCCACATTCAAAATCTCAGACAATTAGAATATTGTTGTTTTTATTCATGCTTCTGCCGGTATAACAAGATAGCACTAAACACCAGTCGCTGTTTTCTAGGTCCAAACGTCTTTTGTTGTCTGTGACTTCAAAGGTGTTTTTCTTTTTGGGACTCTGGTAGTTTGTCCTAAAGTTGAAGCGGTAGCAGCCGGCTGTTTCTCCTTCTCTGATATTATTGAGACCATTGTTCTTTGGTGGTGTTCTGTTGCTAAATACGCGAGTGCGTAATGAATGGAGGATCCAGGGAAGTGCGGTGATTTGGCGAGAACTACAACCAGGTGGTCCAATAGTTGCTTTCGGTCCAAAGCGTGTTATTAGTGGATGTCAGGCCCTCATACCACCCTCATGGAGTCTGTTTCTGACCATTTGAGCAGACACATGAATATTTGTGGCCCACTGGAGGTCATCTGCCAGTGCTCCTCCTGTTCCTACTTGCACAAAGGCAGAGGTAGCGGTCCTGCTGCTGGGTTGTTGCCCTCCTACGGCCTCCTCCACATCTCCTGATGTATTGGCCTGTTTCCTGGTAGCACCTCCATGCTCTGGACACTACGCTGACAGACCCAGCAAACCTTGCCACAGCTCGCGTTGATGTGCCATCCTGGATGAGCTGCACTACCTGAGCCACTTGTGTGGGTTGTAGACTCCGTCTCATGCTACCACTAGAGTGAAAACACCATCAGCATTCAAAAGTGACCAAAACATCAGCCAGAAAGTAGAAACTCAGAAGTGGTCTGTGGTCACCATCTGCAAAACCACTCCCTTATTGGGGATGTTCTGCTAATTGCCTATAATTTACACCTGTTGTCTATTCCATTTGCACAACAGCAGGTGAAACTGATTGTCAATCAGTGTTGCTTCCTAAGTTTGATTTCACAGAAGAGTGATTGACTTGGAGTGACATTGTGTTGTTTAAGTGTTCACTATTTTTTGAGCAGTGTAGAATAAAGCAGGAAGTAATGTTGACCACAAAAACGTGTGAACATCAAAATAAAATTTGAAATGCAAAGACACACAGGACAAAAACTCTAATTCACTCGATATTTGAATACATTTGCTGTGGTCTCTGGTTTATATGAATGCCTTGTAAGTCGATCTCTGTGGAAAAAACCTCTCCGCTTCTTTTTCAGGAAGTAGAAGTCAGCTGGAGGAGATCTCACCTCTGATTGGCTAACAGCAACATGACTCTGACTCTGTTTGCTTTGCAATGTTGATGTTTTATCTCCACAAATAACACAAGCCTGGAGGAGTTCTGCTGTGCTGTGAGTTGCTAATGCTAACAGTTAGCTTCTATAGCCAAGACATGCTCTGCTCTCTCCTGGACACTAAAACTAACAACAGCTTTCTCCATCAGGAGCCAAGATGGGTGAGTCCATGGATGCTAATTTGCTAATTTGACATCACAACATGCTATTGTCACAATAGTAATAGTTCCCTTGTCTATTTTTATCGGTGGCTAAAACAGGAAGTAGGGGTAGAAGATTATTTTACCATTCAGCCTGCATGTGAAACTTAGAGTGATTGATCATTTTTCAAAAAGAACAGGTAAAAAAGGGTTTCTCAGTGAACTTGCTCCTTAAATAAAACATGAGAATCTCAGAAACCACACTAATGATGTGAAACAGTGGATGATTAAAAGGAGCTTTTTCCTCTCATAACAAAACAGTTATATTTTTTCTGACACAAATAGAGTTGAATCACTTAAAAGTCTGGTTTACTTTGTGTCCTCTGGCCCGGATCACCCTGCAGACATCGTAGGATGTCTGCTACACCAGAGCAGCTCCGTCAGCTCGCCCTCTTTCCTGGAGCAGCTTTGTGTTCCATCAAAGGCTCTGAGCAAAGAGACATGAGACTTAATTGTTGTGCTTTATCAGGGGAATAAAGGTGGGATGGGCAGCAGTTTAGGCTGCCTTTATGGCTCTACTAAGTGTGACTAAGTGACTGAGAGATAATTGGTGAAGAGGAGAAAGGCTGATGGGATGAAACTCAAGCAGCTGAAGCTGTCCAGATTGATTTGTAACTAAAAAATGGCTCATATTGGAAATCCTATATAAGTTTTAGCGCAGTGGAAAGTATTTCCTGAATTTACAGACTTTCTGGATGCAGAAGCTCTTCTGCAACCCACAGCTTGTTTATGACTGAAAATAATGCCGGCCTCTCCCTGCTACCAGAACTAATGTGTTCTTCTAATGATGCTGTGGCAAAATGCAGGGTTTGTAAACAAAAGGCATCATTTCCAATCTGTCCTCTACTCAAAACTCTCATTACATTTCACTTTGAAGGTGGGAAGGCTGAAAAAAACTGTTAAAATGTTTGTTTCCCTTATTCCCACCGATCGTGCACTGGTTTCTGAGCTCGGCGCGTCCCTCTCTGCTCCACCCCTGACATAAATATATGAGTGTTTTTATGTGTGCAGTGAAAAGGCGTCGCTCAGTTAAGTGGCCTTGTTGTATCACCCTAGCAGCGTCCAGTGGGGGGTGTGGATGAAGAGGGGCGGCGGGGGTGGATGAAGGAGAGGACTGCAGCACCATGCCTAATCAGCCTTTCTCACCAGGGTCAAGACTTTCTGTCTGGGTCCGCGGTGCTCCCTGCCACTGAGGACTCGCCCATTCAAGCGCACAATGTCCCTGTCAGTCCCGACAACACTTCCTGCCTCTGCTGGCTCCAGCCCTCGCAGGGATACACAATATTTCACAGCTCCCAACAATGGCCTGTCTGCCTGCACCCACCATATGGTTACTATGGGCCACAATATTGACACACATCACTAATTATTCAAAAAGCGGAGGGAACGTGAGGGAAGGCGAGAGGAAGGGAAGTGAGGAAGTTGGTGCTGGTCAGTTTTCCTTATGTTTTTCTAAACGATGATCGATCATATCCAGTATAGACGCCAGGGGAATCTCCAGCCAACAAACGTCTGCTCTCATTCCTTCACCATCTTTCTCGTGATCCAGGAAATGACATGACAGGGCTTGTTTGAATCGTGCAGAGACATGAGCAAAAAAACAAAACAATTAGACAGCTTCAAACAGATTTGACTTTTCCATTTCTCATCACCACCTCATGTCTGTCTGCGTAAACTAAAGCGAAATAGAATTTCTTGCTTCATCCTCGGCGAGGAAAGTCAGTTAATTACCTGTTGACTGCTGTACTGTGAAATTGTTCTGTGATTGTTTAATTGAGCTTCGGGGGCTGCTCCAGTGTGTTATTATGGTTTAGCTTGTGTTGAACATCATCAGCGGAACGGCACACCGCCGCCTTGGCGGGAGGGAAAGTTATTGCCAAGAAAGAATCAACTACATATTCTTGTTTTCAAATCTTAGAATTAGCTTCAGATCCAGAAGATTTCGCAAACAGTTAAGCATTTTTGAGTCATTAAACGGCACTTTCTGAAGCGGAAAAGAATTGTTTTCTCCACCTAAACATGAAAACTCTGTGATTTTATTTGGAGTTGCTAGATGTGCTCGACTTTGGACAGATCCACTGACCATTGAGACCGTTTGGGCCGAGCTTTAGCTGTCCGACAGATGGCCACACATTTGAGTCTGGAACACTTTGTTTTACAGAAGAGTTTATGGTCGACTCAAAAGACCCGTTTCCACTATCAGAACTTCCGGGTAATTTTAGGGGACCTTCACGATACATGTGTGTCTATTTTACTGGCCCAGCCCAAAAGGACCACTTTCTGGGCCACCTCAGGAGCCAAACGAGTATCTGCCTTGGGTTATGTACATGGAAATGACCCGGTAGAGTCGCTGAGCAGGACTTGTAGGTTCTCCCCATGCATCCATAATGTGATGAGCTGGTGAAGACCATCCCCTGCCTGCATCCCCTGTGAATCACGCTGTAACTCTGCTCGCCGGCCTGTGCCGATTCCTGCTTTAGCACGACCACGGCTTTACCGAAGTCATGGTGTTTTGCAGAATAGTTCAGCCAAATTTTCCTTGAAACAAATTAATCGTAGACCTCCAGACGCTGAAAGCCCCTAATTCTTCATGAGTGAAGGGTCCAGGGCTTTCTATTAAATATTAACACCGGCGAATCGGACCAACGTTTTCCGTCATCCCAGAGCTCATACGGGCTTTAAATAACTTTATTTTTGTTTTCATTACAGATTTTAAGTTTCTCTCTAAACCTCCTCCTGTCTTTAGATGTTAAAGTGTTCATATTTTGAGGATTTCGCTCATAAACTCGTGTGAAAGTGTACGTCGCATATTGATAGCAGGCCATACTGTTTCTGTTGTTGCGCACAATGATGAAAAAATATGTCAACAAACATCCTCCTATAGGTGACTTTGAAATCATGCATTACCATATAAATCTTTATCAAACAGTAAATTCATGCTGCAAAATTAACATTTGTGTGTGAATTTTCATACGTTACAAAAATCTCATAATATCTAATCTTTTACTAGTTGTTTCAGTTTCCTGCCAACATGGAAACGCATATTAAGAGACTAAAATAAAACCTTACAGATGTGCAGAATATTAAAAAAGAGGGATCAGTGTTTAATAAATTGTTGCATATTTGCATAAACAGTTTGATCTTTTACATGAAGGTCAGGATATGAGGGAATTTAAGTCCTGACAAACCAACAGAAGTAGAGTTTCATTACCTGTCATTGTAATTTGGGCTCAGTGAGAATCCTCATCAGGCTCCGTCCTGGTTTCCCCTCGTAGAAGACCCAGTCTGTCCCGGACCGGCTGCCCCCTGAGTGGTGGGAATGTGCTCCTGTGCAGCAGGCCATGACAGGCCCATGTTGGGACAGATCTCGGTGATGCACCTCACAGAGCAGTGATTGACAACCCTCACTGAGGGAGGTGGGATTCCTCATCTGTCAGTCACGATGGCGCTGGAGATAACGGCGCGATGTGAGGGAGCGCAGCGTCTGATGACTCATAACGAGCCGCCGTTTCCCTTCGCTCCCTTCTCCATCCTGGTTCTATGCACATCGGTAAAGTTATGGAAGCAGGTGAATGTCGCCACGAGTCCAGATGTTCCTGAGCTTTCCTGATCTCGCCTTTGGCTCGCTGTGATGTGCTGTGCCACATCTGTCCGGGCAGAGATGTGCCATATTGCTTCCCATCTGCCACATGGCACAGTCACATTCACGCAGAGGCAGGGGCACACGTATGTGGCGTGCCCAGAAACTGCCCGTCCTAACCACGGTCATAAATAGTGTAATTCATGTGTGTGAAACAGCAGGTTTTTAAGGGCGCTCAGAGGAATGGAGCAGAGCTGGAGGCTTTGGCAGCTGATGGACAGATTTTCTGTTCCTGGTAGCCACATGAAACTCTATGAGCTGCACACTGAACACACCGAGGCAGAGCGGCAGTGAAGACCTGCTGTTGCAAGAAAATTACAGTTAAATCATGTCGATCTGAATCTTTCTTTCCTTCTGAGTTTGCCTGTCCTTGTGCACTTCACCATCTGTCTCCTCTATGCCTCGGTCTCTCTTTCTGTCTGTCTGTCTTCTGTCCTCCTCCTGAGCCAGGGGGGCCGTATTGAGGCGAATGTCACCGCTGTCCCAATGTTACGTAGGGGAAATTGACTCCTTAGCCTCGGTGCTGTCAGCAGCCATATGCTGATGTTTTCATATTCCAGAGAAATGAGGAGAGGGAGTCGTAAAGACCGCTAAAGTCAGAATTACAACCGCGGCTACCACTGCCGAGGAGAGGCCCCTTCTGTCACACCACGAGCGCCATTACCGCCCCAATCCCTCAGTCCCAGAAAGTGGCATGGGCTTCTGGAGCGCCACATTAGTGCCAGCTTTTCACTCAAAGTCAGACTTTTTTAAAACACCGCTCCAACGGAGGGTGATTCGGTTTTTAGTCGCGGCTTGTTTAGCTTCTCTTTCTAAAAACTCCACACAGCTGGGAGCGCGGGTTAGTGGCTGTGCTGATTTTGGCTTTAGGAGACATCACAGTCGTTCCCTACAAGGACCGTCGAGCTGTAGGCAGCGTTTCCAGCTTATCTATATTTCATGCTTTTATCTGCTCTCAGCTTTTAATTAGGCAGTTAGTAGCTCATTAAAATCTATCGGGACCAAACTTTTACCGTGTTGCAAAGTTGTGCTGATATTGAGCTTTTCAAGTCCGCGGAGGCCTTTAATTACCTCCCACCCATAAGTTATTGTTGAGTAACGATGTCTTTGTGGTTTACAGCTTCTTCTTTTAACATTCTGCTCCTGTGTTTTGTTGCTGTAAAAAAGGAAGTGATGGATCGTTCTTAAAGAAAAACTTTTAAACTTATTGTTGAATAAGTTCAGTTAAAGATGTTTTACACAACACTTTGAGTCTGTGGCCACACTATGAAGGATGGTAATATTATCAGAACAATCTGATAAATGTGATTCCTGTGTTGCTTCTTTATACTTCTACTTCTTTGTGAGCTCCAGTGGGAAAATTGGACTCTTTTTTTAGTCAAAAACACCAAATATTTATGAGCAGAGCAAGTTTTTTCACTCAAAATGTGTTTAGTATGAAAAAAAAAAACAATTGCCTGTGAAGAAAACACATTTCAATGACTAATTTTTACCTAATTACATTGT
Source organism: Aphyosemion australe (assembly GCA_006937985.1). Lineage (NCBI taxonomy): Eukaryota > Metazoa > Chordata > Actinopteri > Cyprinodontiformes > Nothobranchiidae > Aphyosemion > Aphyosemion australe. The sequence goes on from SSNS01000090.1 coordinate 1,944,810, forward strand.
TTTTTTCAATAATCACCATATTTTTTAAAGAAGCACAAGAAGCTAATGGAACAAGGTGTTAAATTTACATCCTTGAGAGAAATTGATGTTTTTTAAAGGTCTCATTTACTTGTTTTTTCAATAAATCTGTGGTTTCTAATATGAATGAATACTATGTGGAAAAAAGCTCTGGCGCTCCTGTTTCAGGAAGTAGAAGTAAGGACAGACGAGAGGGTGGTGGTAAACGGCAGAATTTGGAGTTTTACTCATTATTTCCTGATATTTTAACATCTCGTCGCCTCTGATTGGCTAACAGTGATGCAACTCTTCCACTGACTCAGCTCGCTCTGCAATGTTGATGATTTATCTCCACTAAAACACAAGTTTTTTAATATTGAGGCTGTTTTAGGATTACTGCTGCACAGTCCATTGCTTGGACTTTTACAGACATGGACAAAATAGTTGTTACCCTTCGGTCAATGAAAGAAAAACCCACAATGGTCACAGAAATATATGAAATAAATAAAAATTCTATGAAATTTAACCAATGAAAGTCAGACTTTTCAAGCTTCTGGGAGAATGGCCTATGGACAGATGAGACAAAAATGTAACTTTTTGACAAGGCACATCAGCTCTTTGTTCACAGGTGGAAAAATGAAGCATATCAAGTGTAGCATCCTCAAGGATGGATCAGAAATCAGAAAAACGGTTAAATGAAAATTAAATGTGAAAATCAAGGAAAGAACACTGTCCCTACTGTGAAACATGGAGGAGGCTCTGTTATGGTCTGGGGCTGCTTTGCTGCATCTTGAATCTGTGCAGTGTTCAATGAAATCTCAAGTCTATCAAGGGATTCTAGAGAGAAATGTGCTGGCCAGTGTCAGAAAGCTTGGTCTCAGTTGCAGTGGCCTTCTATGAGCCCTGACCTCAATCCTATTGAGCATCTTTGGAAGGAGCTGAAACATGCCGTCTGGAAAAGGCGCCCTTCAAACCTGAGACAACTGGAGCAGTTTGCTCATGAGGAGTGTGCCAAAATACCTGCTGAGAGGTGCAGAAGTCTCATTGACAGTTACAGGAATTGTTTGATTGCCTCAAAAGGTTGTGCAACAAAATATTAAGTTAGGGGAACCATCATTTTTGTCCAGGCCTGTTCCATGAGTTTATTTTTTAAAAATAATTCCATTGAAGCATGGTTGAAAAGCAATGTCTGACTTTCATTGGTCAAATTTCATAGATTTTTTATTTATTGTTACTTTTGTCAGATTCAAGTTATTTCTGTGACCATTGTGGGTTTTTCTTTCATTGACCGAAGGGAACCAACTATTTTGTCCACGTCTGTATGGCTTTTCTGTGAAGTATACAGTGGCAAAAAGTGTTTCAATTTCTTGAACCTGTAGTGTTATCATATCTGTAGGTGGGTTAGCATGATGATCCATTTGATTTCATTACAACACAAGCTCTGTTATCATTGGGGTAAAAATGGACCCTAACCCACTGAAAGCAGTCTATGTGTAGCATATGTATGATCTGGCTTCAAGTTGATGATTTAAACATAATCTGCAGGACAAAGAGCTGATTTCTACTTCTACTCGTATTGCCCACATCCAGTTCCATCAGGATCGAATGTAAATAAAGACGGAGACACTTTTGTTTAGAACATCAGATACATTACAAAGTCTCTAGTAGTTTTTCATTGTGAGATTTTACCAACTCAAATATCTGGCAGCTACCACTTTTGAAAGTCACATTACTCAACATCATCTGTGCCTAGGGACAGAAATCAGAGGTCAAATCAACCCATTCACCATTTAAAGGAGTGGAACACTTTTTAATCAATACATTTGCAGTGGTCTCTAGTAGGAATGAATGTCTTGTAAGTCGTACTCTGGGGAAGAAAAACACCGGTGCACCAATTCTCTGACCTAAAAGTTGCCCACATCACAGCTGAGCTTCAGGGGTGTTTGGAGTCTTGTTTCCTGATGTTTGGACATCCCGCCTCGGATTGGATAACAGCAACGTGACTCTACCACTGACATACAACATGGATGTTTTATCTCCACAAATAACACAATCCTGGAGGAGTTTCTGCTGTGTGGTGGTGTTGCTAATGCTAATGGCTAGCTTAACCTAGCCAAAACGTCCGCTGCTGATTCCGCTAAAACAACAACAGCCTTCCCTGTCGTGAGTCGAGATGGGTGAGTCCATGAATGTTAAGTGACAGTGTGACGTAGATCTGTGAGGATTTTCAAATCCTAGAATTTCACCAATTTTCTATCAGAAGCTAATGCAGGAGATAGGTGTAGGAGACTATTTTCATGTTCAGCCTGCATGAAAAACTCAGAGTGACTGATTATAATCAGAAAAAACATGTTTTAAATGTCAACCATACCTTTAAGAAACTGCATATCCTGTTAATTGGATTATTCTTTGTTGTCCTTCTGCAAAATTGCACGTGTGATGGTACGTGGTCCCTAACCCTGCTGCAAGTGTGTGACTCTGCACATCCCATATTTTCAAAATAATAGAATTACATTAATATGGGTGTCTTAATCTCACATAAATTGTAAAAATAGTTTGCTGATGGGTTTTTTAGGGAAGGATGAGTGCTGACCATGTATGATGGAGTTTGCTCTTGACCTGGAGGCTGAGAGTCAGATAAACCATGTTGTTATTTTGTCTATGATGTGTTTTTGTACTCTAGACTGCTTTTAGCCACAGTTTTTGAAACAACACTGCCAACTGGCTACTTTAAAAAAAAGACAACATGACGTGTGATACAGCAGAAAGACAGACTGGCTCTGCCACCCTCAGAGAAACAGCCTGCAACAACTTCCCAGCAGAAAGCATGTCAGCGGACCTGGAGGTCCCCTGTGAGCCAATCAGGTTGGTTATGTAAGTGTAGGGCGCTTGAAAATGGCGGCGGCTGGTCACAAGAATGTGGCTTGTTGCTGATAATCGTTGGCGTGGCGTGGTGCGGCGTGCGGCTAACAGATGCTTGCTCCAGCTGGTATGGGGGGGGTTTATCGCCCGGTTGGATCGCGGGTCCTCACACCCCTCCACTGTGCTGGCCACCGTCACCGTGTTTAATGAGTCACGAATTGCCTGTTTGTCTTCTGCTCCCTGCTGTTTCTGCTCTCCCCCTTCCAGAACAATCCCTGAAACACATGCTGCTGCGCTCCGCAGAGCAGCCAGACCCACAGGCTGAGCCAAACTGTTGTAAAGAACAAAGTTGTCATTTTTTATTTCTTCTTCTTCTTCTTTTGCCTTTTTTTCCCCTCCTTCTTGGGCGTTCATCTGAGAGAGGGACGGGTCGTTCTGTAATAAAGCTGCCTTTCTAGACGCTGCGCCTGACCTCGCCAATATGTCTACCCCGAGAAACCAGTGCCCATTTGAAGCCCCTGACAAACACATAAATGGCTCTATAATTGGGCCGCTTTGTTGTGCGAGGCGCGGGCTCATCTGAAAGTGCTGTTCGACACTTTGTGGTAAATGGAGCTACATTACGACAACACATGGCAGTTACTAAAGGAGCAGGAACTGGCAAGCAGATAAGACGGGAGCAGGTGGTGTTGACACAGAAATGATCTGTTTTAAGTCAATAGAAAACCATCATTTGAAAAAAAAAAGTTTTTCTGAGCAAACCAGGGTTTCATCTTCGGGCCAGCGACAGAGCTGTGTGGCTCGCTGAGCGAAGACGGCTCTGCCTCGAAGTCCAAGCAAACTCACAGAAACGCTTGGATGACCATCAAATGGGCCAGAGCCTGCACAAATCTACACATAATACACACATTCACAGACGGGGTGTTTGTAGCCTGTGTGGAGGGACGTTCTGCAATCTGCCCCGAGTTCTGCTCTGATCTCACCTGTTTAATCTGCAAGATTGGTCTGAAGCCTCGTTAACAGGGCAGGTGGCGAAGAAATGCTGCTTGGAGCCATAACTAAACCTGAACCTGTTTTTTTTATTATAGAATATTAATTATAAGGAAGAAAGGAAGTAAAATGTGCACTCTTACTAATGCTGTGTTTTGAAAATGGACTTGTAGCTACAGCAGATGGTGTGGGATTGTCTTGTTAGACGAACTGATCTGTCTCACTGAATGAAACATGTCCATATCTAAAATGTGCCTCCACCTTCAGGCAGGGACGCACTCACAGCAGGGCGGAGGAGCCCAGAAGAAGTGATGACTATCCGTGGAATCTTGGCAGCGTCCGGATTCGGCCCAGTGCCGTGAAATCCTCGTTCCGCGGGGCTGCTCTTTGTGGCCGGCTCTGGGATCTCGGAGTGTCATTCTTCTCATAGTACAGGTCACCAAGACAGAGGCAGCCGGCCTGAAAAGATCCACGGTGGGGGGAAACAAAGGCCCGAGGCAGCCCATAAATGTCCCCTGTTCAGCTCCGGCCCATTGACTCCTTGCCTCCCTGCCAAGCAGGGCCCTGTCAGACCAGCCCCTCTCTCTAACAGCTTAATTAGCAGAAAGAACAACAATGTCAGTGCCTGTTTCAGCTTAAATAAAAACAAGAAAAGGCCTAAAAGCTGCTCTGTGCGCCTCTCATTGTCCTCATGTGGTCTATGATAGCGTTTGGTTCAACTTAATACAAATAAAACAGCATTCCGACACTGTTTTAATACCAGCACGACGACGGGATGATGGAGAGCCTTCTGATCGTGTCATTCTCATGCTTAAACAGAAACATGTTGAGATTTTTGTTAATCAAAAAGAGAAACTTGAGATAAGACAGAAGTAAAAACCTCCTCCTTCCACATGGGTGAACCCTTTAAAGAAAGCCGCCCAGTCGAAGCCTTTGCTCCAAACTCAATACGATTTTCATTTTTCATGATAATGGCGATGGAGATGATGATAAGGCAGTTTGCATTGTGATGATAATTGGAGTTCCTGGCGTCACAGGGAGATTGTGTGAGGAGACACCTCACTGCTGTCCGCCACGCTGGCTTTGAACCCTCTTCTGCCCTCTGATGTCTCCTGATTGATGGGTTGTGTCTGTCTCACTCGTGGTCCTTCTGCTTACAGGCTTCTGTCAGTCACATGACCTGATTTTATTATAAATATCTAATGTTGTTTTGTTAAAATGTCTTCTTCCCTCCTAAATATCTGTAGTAGATGCTGACCTCTGACACGCCTTCATACCTCTACATTTTTCATTCGCGTGTCTCATTAATCTCTCTGTCTGTTTGTTCGCCATCTTTCCATATCTTCCCGCTGTCGCTCTTTGTTTTGGTTCTTTTATCTGCGGTTCACATCAAACACAAGCACCAGATTGATTCTCATGTGAACAAGGCTGCAGTGGGGGGCAAGGGACCTCATCCGCAGACTTTGAAGATCATTCCCATCCTGCTTCTTAGAACCCCCTATCCAAATACACTTTTACTTTTCCATGCCAAACCCAAGGATTTTAATTTAAGATAAGACTTTATTGATCACACAATGAGGATCAAGATAGCAAGAGTAACCAAGAATACAAAAATAAAATAATATAACAAGGAAAGACGCTATATACAAGAGTAGTTTCTATGTACACGCATACACAATAAGCATTATAGTTTAGGGTTGTGAGAAAATGTGCAAGTAATAATAAATATCAGCCATTCTACTACAACTACTATTTACTGTCCAAGTAGTACATATCTATAAGTTAGGGGTGTGCAAAGCAACCAGTATTTGTATGTTGGGGGGGAAGCATTTGTATATGTATATGTATTTGAATAAAACTCAAAATAGGTGTAAAAATCCACTTTTTTGTGTTACACTTCTACACTATAACATAAATTAGACGTGTAATGCAAAAAAATTGATTTTTTTCACCTATTTTGAGTTTTATTCAAATACACTATACTATACTATAAGTATAGGCATGAACATGTACGTACACATGCACAAATACACATATCCACACACACTGTATACAGATACATAAACACATGCATGCACACAGCCATACCTGTATCAGGTGCATTATGCATGACATCATGATGTGTTAATGAATGATATTCATGATATTTATTGTGAGCTTGTCTTAATTTACCCTATACACGGCTTTTTATATCTCCTCAATAAGAGTAAAAAAGCCACTGAATGATAATGGAACTCTCAGATATCTGATACCAGTCTCCCTTAATTGTGTTTTTTTACTACGATAAATATTAATTTAGTTTCATTATGAATAATTTCCACCTCAGGGTGACCAGGCTCAATGAGCTCAGACATCCAGGAAGGACTTTGAGTAGAACTGCTGCTCATCCTTGCTGAGGTGGTTTAGACATCTGATCAGAATTTCCCAGGACCCCTCCCAGGACAGGCATTTCTTGCATGTCCTAGTGGGAAGACTCCCCAGGGACAACCCAGGACATCCAGTAGATTATCTCTTCAGGCTGGCCTTGGAACACCTCAGGATCCCACCGGAGGAGCTGGTGGATCTGGTTGGGAAGAGGATAGTCTGGGATTTCCTGCTCAGACTGTTTCCCCCATGACCTTGACCCAGGCAAGATGTGCCGTGTGTGATCAAGTTGTTAGCTTGTTTTAAATAATTACATAAATGAGAGTTTATATGTATATGATGGTAGTGAAAAAGTGACAAACCAGGCAGTGTCCAAAAGAAAACAAATCTTGGAGACACACCCTGGAGAAACATCACCCAAGATCACTTTAGACGATTTGAAGAAAATACAATAAAAATAAATAAATAAAGTGAAATAATATCCAGCTAAAGATGGAAGTGATGCCGTCACATGCTCTTAGTGTGGGACTTTTTGAATGATTGCTGCCTGGCCTCGTTTTCTCATGTCACTGGGTTTAAGTATGTTGTCATAGTTTCAGCCCCAAAGCTGTTTGATGAATACAACCATTGTCTGATTTTACACCTCTCGTCTAGCCGGGGCTTTGATCAGCCGTCAATAAATCCACCTTTTCTTTTTTCCAACCAAGTGGTCAAGCATGAAGTTCAGCTCCAGGACAGCCCTGTGCCTCGCTGCGGCAGTATTATCAATTTCCTGACTGCATGAAGACGTACAACCCTTATAACTTATTTTTTTAACAGCAAAGCCCTTTGAGGGAGTCCATGGCTGAACCATATTTAACCTTTCGGTGTCAGACCACCCGCCAGTGGCTGGGCCTCTGGCAGCCCATTCACCATCTCAGTGGCACCGACAAGCCAGCAGAATATGATATAGAGTCGGACCACAGAGCAACCGCACGATTTATACTCCCACCAAATCCAAACATCTTTAGGAGACTCGTTGTTCGCCAACTCACAAAGACTCCGTAGGCCACAATGGCAAAGCAGCAGCATAAATTCAGTTTGAGGAGGTGAGCTTTATGTAGAGAACATCAACGCTTCGTTCTTCCCATGATTAAAAAAGAGAAACATTTTCCCGGGTTAGGGTTAGAACAGAGGTTTCATAGGTTGGGTTCAATTATGGATTATAGATGGATGCACGGAATCTTTTTAGATTATGTCTGCAGGGAATATTCTTTGGTGCCAGCACCCAATCATTAAGGTTTAATTATTTAAAAAATATTTTAAACTTCATTTGTAATTTTTACTTCTACCTAATCATCATAAAATGATAAATTAATGCTGTTTAAAAATGACAGACACAAAAGCTAAAACCATGACTTCTACATTTTAAACAAAACTTGCAAAGCTTCACTTTGTTTAATCTCAATAATCTTATCAAGTTTCACCCTTTAAAGTGAAATATTTCAATTAAACTTTGTGTATTGGTGTGAATGGATGACAATTTGGTAGTTTTATGTGGCAAATGTGTTAAATTAAAATGTTTAACTGGGAAATTTTCCTTTTAATTCTTGCTGAGGGCATGGGAATGGCTTATTTAGGGACAATCTGTTTAGTTTGATGCTGAGACCAAACCGGATTAAAACTCAGATCTGCTGATTGATCCTCATCAAACCTCCAAAATGGACATTTTCTCTTGTTAAATGTGACAGTTTAATAAAATGCAATGAATTTGTATTCAGATTTATTTATGCAAAAACAAAAAACCTGAAATTTTATATGCATTTATTTACATTTATTTTACTTACAGACAAAATTCCTGTTTTGATTGAGTTTTTTGCATGAGAACGTGTGGCAGATCTGACATTTTTCTTGAATTAAACTCTTTTTGTTTTCCTTAGATAAGAAAACAAACTTTATAACCATTCAGAAAAACATTTTCAGCCGTCAGACGACAACAAATACCAGCTCCGTGATCTCAAGATGATTAAATCATTAAGTCTTGAGCTCAAAGGTAATTTTACTATTGGTCATTCTCAGCTTTGTTGGTTTAACTTCATCAATGTCCATTTTCATGACATTGTTGCCTGTTGTGACCTTAGCCGATTGACTCCTGGCAGTCCCAGATGACCGGAGGGCTTTGGGACAATCCCTGAAGGTTAATAATTACTCCGAGTCCACTGTGATGGAAGCCTGACCCAGAGCACAGCACAGCAAGGCACGGGCGGCTCAGGGCATCGCTGATAAATGAACGACAACTCCTCGTTTGTGTGTTTTAAAAGGAGATCAGACACCTTCAGAGGGTTCTGTGGACTGTAGAGGAACAAAGACTTTAAGGAAAAGTGAATTTTCTTGTTCAGGAATGCAAAATCCAAAAAGGATCAAAGAAGAGGTGAAGAAATGTTGGCACTGGAAGATCATCGTACATTCTCTTTTGTGTTGCATCATCTGTGGACATTAACTGTGCAAGCAGAGCCGCGTGCACATGAAGTACAACGGAGGGAAGATGCAGGAAGTCCAGCAGAGCGGAGATGACAGAGCGATGCAGGAGCTGCGAGGCAGAGGCCGTGACTTTTCTCAGAGATGAACATTAATAATATGACGAGTCACAATAGAGGCACTGAGATCAGAGAGATCACCACCATTGTTTTGCCATCTCCTACTGACACGGACCGCTCTGCTGAGGAAAGAATAAGAAGAATAGAAGAGCATAACCTGGCTGCTCACCATGCCCCTCTTTGTAGAGTAAATAATGGCCTGCGCTCCAAGCCTTTTAAGTGTGTACTGAGCTGAGAAGTGATGTGCAGAGATACTGAGGAGGTCTCTGCACTGGCATGAGGTGGGATGTCTGCAGATCGTTGCAGAGTATTAATAAGAAGAAATGCAGACATTACCGCTCTTATTTAATCTGATTTAAATACAGTTTTACACCACCACAATCATTTTCTATGCATGTCCATGCCAATCAACACTTGCAAAATAAAAATATAATTTTTTTTGTAAATATGGGTATTCATTGTTTAGTGTAATGTAATGTAATAACAAATGAAAAGCATCATTTTACATGTGCAACAAATACAATTTTAAATGTGTAAAATGTAAAACATCATCATTATAATTCAGAGCACTTGTCAGTGCAGTAAAATGAGAATAATCGGAATACTTTAAGGAAATATTGAAAATTGATGCATTGAAATTATGAAACATAATACATTTTGCATTAATTTATTCATAAAGAAGAACATACTTGGAAACTTTCCAATTTTACTGAAAGATTGTAAGGTCTAATATGTGAGGTTAGAAAACCACTGGGTGTCACACTAGAGCAGAATAATCTCAAGGAGCTTCTTTCATACGCAGGTCCCAAAATGTTTTTATCCCTTGAGAAATATCTCCAAACTGCAAAGGTTGGTGTCAAAACATGAACTTAAATGGTTCTTCTTGCCTTTATCTCCTCCCGTCTAGATTACTGTAACTCACTTTTCATGTTTCAACAAAAAAGCCCTTGACCACCTTCAGTTGGTCCAGAACTCTGCAGCGAGGCTCCTAAGGAGCAAACAGAAGAGCTCACATCACTCTTATTCTGATGTCTCTGCACTGGTTACCCGTTAACTTTAGATTTACTTTAGAATCCTGACTATAGCTTTCAGGGCTCTACATGGCCAAGCTCCTCCTTATATTACTGAACTGTTAAAGCCTTATGGTGCGTTCACACCGGCCTTGACGTATGCGTCAAACAACGCATACTTCGTGGCGTTTTGACGTCTATATATTTTTGACGTTGACGCAGCTTGCGTTGACGCAGCTTGCGTTGGCGCAGCTTGCTTTGACGGTTGCGTCAGCCCCACGGGGAGGGGAAGGGAGGAAAGAGCGCGTGCGCGGCTCTCTGTTGCCGGATGTTTGTAACAATGGCGGATCGTTAACGTTGAAAAAACACTCACCCGACACGCCAAGTTCTCCAGCAACCTTCCTCCAAGCAAGGTCCTTTTTATTCCGATCTCGGTAGGCGTAGCAGGTCGGGTCATACAGTTCACGCTGGTTACAAACAGCTACGATCAGTTTGTCCTCCATAGCTGAATGAATTCGCCTTCTTCCCTCCCTCTGCTGTGACGTATCAACTAGCGCTCTGATTGGTTGACGCTTGTAAAGCGACGCAGAAAGTTCAGCTAGCTGAACTTGCTTTGACGTTTGCGTTGCAAGCGTTGCAAGCTTTGACGTTTGCGTTGAACGCTTTGACGCTTGTGTCAAAGCTTGAAAAGCGTGAAAAGTATCAAGCTTTGACGCGCCCAACGCTCACAAAGCGACGCAGGGACGTTGACACAGCTCTGACGCGCCTTACCATTGACTTAACATTGAAACTTGACGCTGGCGACGCATACTTTATGGCCGGTGTGAACGCAGCGTTATGCTCCAACCCGAGCCCTCAGGTCCACAAACCAGAACCTTTTAGAAGTTCCAAAGATCAGATTTAAAAGTTGAGGTGATCGCTCTTTCCAGGCTGTTGCACCCCTAGTTTGGAATGAACCTCCTTTATCCTTACTGACAGTCTGGTCACCTTCATAAAGCAGCTGAAGACCCTTTTATTTAAAACTGCTTTTACTTAAAGCGTCTGTCTGGAGTATTTCTTTTATCTGATGGCACCATCTAGTGGCTGACAAGCGTATCACACCAAGAGTCGTTTGATTCGGTTATTTAAGATGGCGTTTGCACGTTTCTTGTTTATGAATGTCCTTCTGTAGCAGACAAACAGCTAAAACGCGTTGTTTTACAATTATTATTCTCATGTCATGTTGTGTTTTTATATATTTATATTTTAAAGACTTACTTGTCCGTGAAAAGTTCGCTGCATCAGCCGAGGTACTTCCTTAAATTTGAAACACGTAAGCGGTAGTCTAACGCTATTGGTTAGTTCTGACCGGCGCTCAGTTCATATTACATGGAGCTCTACAGGGAAGGGGTGGGCTTAGCAAAAAAAAAAAAGATGTATCGCTTACATTATATCACACTACATGATAAGACAATCACTTTTATGGATTTCTGAAAAATCATACATAATTCCTGAAAGGAGAAAACTCCGGACAGCCGCTTTAAATCTTTTGTGTTTTTCCTCTTTTTTTCATCTGTACAATGACGTTTTAATGATCTTTCATCTTTATTTTAGGATATTTTGTTGTTTTGTTTTTATGATCATTTTATGACTTTTATTTGTTTTGTTGTTCTTTGTGATTTTTCTTTAAGTGCTATAAATAAACTTTACTTACATTTAAATTTGTTCTGTTTTTGGAGTTTTATTTTTAAGCAACATGTGATCTCAGTAGTGCAGGGAAAGCTAGAGACTCTAGTGCAAAACAATAAGACCACGCAAGCACAGAAAACACTTAAAAATCACATTGTTAGGGTAAAAATGAACAAAATGTAGATGTAATACTTGAGGTTTGTAATAACTGTGACTCAGAGTATGCTCATCTTGTCTGAGCTGATGCCACCGACACCTGGAGGCTCGGTGAGGCCCTGAGGTGCTGCAGAATATGGTGCAGGGTGGACTGGTGTCACTGGAGCAGAGGACCAGTGATCCCTTTGGTCATTAATCACAGAACCGGACAGCCAGCTTCTCTGAGGTGGACATGTCTTCATCACCACACCACATCCAGTCCTTGACCTTATCTGTGCATTACAGTGATTTTCATTTAACCTACGATTATAGATCATTTTGTTTTATTGCATTTCACAATATTTTTGAAGATTGAATATGTGGATGAGTCTTGATTGACTGAATAATGGGAACAGATGGATGCAAAATAGAGATTTTGTTTAAAATGCAGATCAATATAAAAAAAATCATACAACAAATGCAAACTTGATTTAGTTTGAGTGAAATACTCGTTTACTTTTCATTAAGTTTCAGCAGGATTGGATGCAGACATGCCCACAGATATTTTTATTTCACTGCAGGATCTTTGTGCTTTGACTTAAAACCTGGATGCAGTTCCAGATATGTGTTTATTTCTCTACTTTGGTTTCATTTTACACCTTCTTTTGAAAACTGGGCTGCATCTCACAGACGTGTTTATTCCCAGCTGGAGTTTCCTGAAGGTCCTGATGCTCAAAATGTTAAATATCAGCCTTCTGTCTAAACATAAAGTCACTTTGGCAAACAAAAAAGATGAATGTGTACAAATCTGAAGGCAAACAGGTGAGAATGTCAGCACCACAGGAACACAGTCGAGACCAGGTGAGTGATGATGTCGCTTACAGCTCGCTGACAGATGACTTAGCGGGCTCGAGGAGGCTTCTTCCTGATACTCCTCCTCTCCTCTCTCCTCTCGTCCTCCCTCTCCAGGGACAGAGCCTTCGTCCAGAGCCATTTTTCAGACAATTTATTTCTTGATGTGGTCTAACCTGGGGCATCTCCCACTGGGGAGGCTTTATGTGGTGATTAATGACGGGTATTTAGCCCAGGTACCTGGGGGAGCTGGAGTCCATCTGTACAACACTGACAGGTACAACGCTGCGCTCCAGGACCAGACAGGACAGGACAGGCCTGCAGCAGACTGGAGAACGGCAGACGGGTGTGTCATCATGTCTCCGCCAACCGCTGATGCAAGTTTATCACATCTAACAGCTTGTCACTGCCTGGTTTAAGCAGCTAGTCTTTGAAATTTAGCAGAACTTTCTGGGTTGATGGGGAAACTCAAAGCTTTCGCTCCATCCTCCGAGACCTTCACAAGAAAAAAAGACACAAGAGAGTCTGGTGGTTGAAGCCAGCTGATTTAGACATCCATTATACGCTTGAATGCCTTGTCTTCTTCACTCCATCACAGAGCCGCTCTCAGCAGAGCAGGCCCAGATGCCAAGACCCTAATGAGATTAGGCTGCGGACAGGTTGGTGGCCAGTTCCTGTCACAACTGCTCTGTCTGTGTGTGGAGAGATTTATGTGTGTGTTTGGACGGAGGCACACTTTATGTGAGCCTGTGTGTGTCGGCTGCCATGCTGATGGTGATTAATGAGCGTGGTAATCCATAGTCTCGTTCTGTCAGTGATAGAAACGTCAGCGCCTGATGAGCGGAGCCGGCAGCTCCGTCCGTCACACAGGTAACCCGAGCAAGGCAGGAAAACTGCTTCCTGGTTTCAAACCAACTGCCTTTTAACTAAAGTTCATGACTGAGAGGACGGGTGCCTCAACATGAAGGGTTAATTCACCGCTGACACTAATAGGCTGCATGGAAAGCTGGGGTCTGCACGCACAATGCTGGAAACCAAGCGGCCCCAGATTCCTTTGAATCCCACAGAGATCAAAAAGCAGAGCTCCATGGAGGACAGAGTAGGTGAGGGATACGAGTGGAACAAGAGACGAATGGTTGCAGGGAAGGAGGGCGGGACGGAGGACAATGCCTGCAGGACAGGGCTGCCGACTTCCGAAGATAAAATCATATTTTGGAGGCAGGCGTCCAAAACGCCCCGTCTGCCTCCCCTCTCCCCTCCATTCTTCCCTGAATATGGACAATGACTGTTTGCGTTTACAGAACCATAAATCAGAGGTGCCCATTGCCACAGAGCAGCTGGCACGTTTGCCAATAATTATAATTATTAATCATGCCGATTTCACGGTCTTCAGTGGGACGGCGGGAGGCTGCACGGGACAGGGTGCGGCTGGCGCCTCCGGGGCCGCAAAGCAGGCTGGGAAGGAAAGGCTAGCCCACGAGGAGGATGGGGACGAGAAGAGATCACAAAGAGCAGAAGTAAGAATAAAATCATTTATATTTTTAATTAAGGTAAAATCTTAAATGAACTCATTCTAATCCATCAGTTTGTTGCCAGAGAGTTTTTGTGTTGATTAGAGCGCAATTATCAGCTGCAGTTTCTAAAAAGGGTTGTTTTTGACACCTACTTGCCCAATTTTTGGCTCTCACAGCTCTGGATTTCACCTCCTTTCCTCTGCCGTGCAGGAATATATAAAAAGCTTCAGGTGATCTTTCCAAACGTCGATCCTCTGGGGGACTTGTGTTTAACTGCTCGCGTTCATCCCAACAGCTGTTGCCAGCTCCCTCCTCCTACTCAGACCCTCTGCAAACCAGCTGCCTTGCAGAGCTCAGTAAAGCTCAGTGAGGAAACTGCCAGCTTGTGTCATCTGCTTTTCACTCCTACTGTACTGTAAATACAGGGACGACTGTATAATTAGACGGCTAACTAGTGGAATATGGTGTTTTCCTTGTTAAAACCTGCGTGGCTTGGGAAGCTGCCCGTTTCTAAACTTGAATCTGTTTGTGTGAGCGAACATATGCACTCGTATGTGTCTATTATCACACGGATCGTGTCTATCAGTGTTCTTACGTGCAGAGTTTACACGTCGCTCGTTGGACAGATGGTGGCTGATCAACAGAGACCTGAACCCGGTGGCCTGTGATTGCCAGCACAAACCCAGCAAATATATCGAGGCCTGCGTGGTCCAGCTTCTGGTCTGGGGTCAGCACGCATGTGCTGGCACAACCGCACAACGGACAGATGTGGTTTTCAAATTGGGAGACAAAGTGCAGGTGGAAGATGTTCTTGCAAAAGTGGCGTTTGTGAATTCAGCAGGTTAAAAAACTAATTATGCATAGAAAATAAGCCGTCTGGGGGGGGTTCAAGGTAAATAAAGATGCTTTTAAAACCTGCAAAGCGTCACTGCATGAGTAAAATATGGTTAAAAAGTTTTCTTTCACACAAACCTCCATTTATTTACATTCACACAGCAAATATCAGCATTAAAGGTGACGATCAGCAGGTGTTCCTGTTTTTGTTTGTTTTACACCAAAGATAACCTGAGCAAATGCAAACGGCAGGTTTGAGATTATGATAAAAGTCTCTCCAAAACCAAACTGGTGAAACACGAAGAAGAAATTGCCCCCTTGTTAAATCCTGAATTAGAAGTCTGAGTTCAGTATCGTTGACCACACACAGGCCTGGATTTTACCAGACCTGCAGGATTAGGAAATCACTCTGAAAACATAAAGCAGGCTCAAAGATCTCAAAAAGCAACAGAACCATAACAACAGTTCAGCCTCTCTTGGTTATGGTTGGGGTCAGAGTTCATGATCATAAACATCTTAATTATCCACAGATTTGCAGAAAAAATGTGGGTCAACTGGATAAAAGTGGAAAACGTGGAAGGTGTGCATCCTGTTTCATAACTAGTATCACATTTCAGAAACGGCATCAGAGAAAGAGTCAAACATGGTGGTAGAATTTATTTTTATTTAGAATTTATTCATACCACTCTGACCTTTTTGCACCTCCTCATATAGACTGTGTCACTTATTTGAAAAGACATATGTCAGGGTGGCAGGGCTTTGCAGAAGTAGCGTGTCAGAGGCAGGAACTTTGATGCTCTGAGATCCAGACACATCATGATATAAATTAATTTGGTGATTTAGATAAAACCACGAGTGAAAGCACAAACCAACTTGCTTGCAGAGCTGCAACTCTCTTTCTGTACCTCTGCAGGAGGTGCCAAAATTGACAGCAAGTTTGATGGATGACCTCTCGTTAACTCTCCCTCTCTTTCTCCTTCCCTTTTTCATCCTTCCTTCTCCTCCTCTGTCCATCCCTTCTCCCCTGGTCCTCTTTATCCCCAACATGCATAACACAGCCTGCCCTGACTAGGACTGGACAGGGGGCAGGTCTGCACCAGAAACAAAGCACCACTCTCTCTCTCACCATTCGAATACCCCCCTCTCCCCCCCGGGGCTCCCATCCTCCAGAGAGAGTGCTCTCTGCTGAGCCGGGGCTGTTAATAAGCTGCTAATGAGGAAACAGACCTCTGAGCACGGCTATCATCCAGACAGATGGATGCACACGACACGTTTGTTTTAAACTTCCTACTGCTGTGACGGACTAGAAAGAGAAAGTGTCTGATTGGCTCCTGTGGCTCCCTAAGGAGGTGTGTGATTGGCTGTGAGTTTTCTGAAATTGAAGCGACAATATCATTTTATTTATTTCACTTTCTTTGTAAAGCTAAAAAGATGTGAGGCCTAACAGGAGCAAACGTGTGTTTTTGTTTAAAATGAAAGACAGAATTATCGATGCAACAGCTTTGCAAAAATTAGCACATTAATGAATAATATTTTGAAGATTTTATTGTTTTCAAGATAAAAAAATATCTATGAAAGCAAATAAATTGATTTTGTTGCTCCTAAAACAATGTTTCACTGGACTTTTAATTTTGCACAAAAAAAAAATAATTTCATGCAGAGACCTGAATCATGTATCTTTCAGAGTACTGCAGAACAGATGCCATTAAAGCTACACGTTTTTAATGATTACATTGCTAATTCCTCACATTAAAGCTCTTCTCTTTTCACCCGTCATCCTTTCCTCATCTTGTTGAGCAGGAAGCGGCATGCTGCAGGCTCTGCAGGCCAGATGTGATCCAAAGAGACAACTGATGCTATTAAAGACACCAACAGGACTAGGAAGTGTGCCTTTTCAGATTCTGCATTGTCTGATTTGGTCCATCAGTGCAACAGGAGGACTGACAGGAGGTCCGCACTCAAGCACCATCCTCTCTGTCTCCACAGGAACCCCATGCTGAGCGGTCTGTGCCAGGCTGGCAGCCTGGCTGTGTCTATCAGCTGGAGGCAAAACAGACAGGTATTGATATGGATTTCTCTCTGGTAGGCCTCAGTGGAGACCTAGGGACTGTTAATAGGCCTCTAACGGGATGACCAGCCTGTGGACGGCCCCCACCGGCCCCCCATCACTCATAGAGAAGGGGACGTGATAACAGATGGAGGGAGGAGGAGAAGTCCTTCCTGTTTGACAGAGAAACTGAGAAAGGTGGGGATGAACCAGGGGTGGGCTCAGGGTGAGTGGCAGCTCTTAGTGAGGTGTCAGAAAGTGACAGTAAGCAACTTTTACTGGTTCAGTACTGTGTTAACTATCGTATCAGTAAAATGTTGTTTGAGAGGTTGGTTCCAATTTGGAAAAATACATCTTATATATTTACTCACTTTTATCTGCTTGACAATTTGCTGATTTATCACTGAACAGGAATGCACGAGCGCCACAAACCTGTTCATGGTGAAACGATCTGTGATCCAGTGTATCGCTTTAAATCAGCCTCTGGGTGATCCTGCTCTGGACCTGAAACAGAACCATTTCAGAGCTGATTTAACCCATTTCAATAGAGAAATGAGTAAAACTACTTCTGTGTGCAGCAGTTCAGGTTGGGCTGAGTTGCAGAAATGGTTGAATGTGAGCAAAGACGTCAGGCTCATGAATTTATCTAAAGATTTAAAATTATAACTGGAACTGGACTAAAAAACTAGTGATTGTGTCTTCCTATCCTGGGTCGTACACACACACACGTGCATGCACGCACACACACACATGTGCATGCACACACACACACATGCACGCACATGCACACGTGCACACGTACACACACACAAAGATGTTAAACAAGGTTTAATGACATGTATGAATTTGCAGATTATCATTTCACCCCACTGCAATCTGCTGTACACACACACACACACACACACACACACACACACACACACACACACACACACACACACACACACACACACACACACACACACACACACACACACACACACACACACACTACCCCCGGCATATCACTGTATCCTTTCCGATTGGGTGAGGTCTCGGGGGAGTCATTAAGTACAAAGCGTTAACATCTGCCAGACATTACTGAGCCAGAGCAGTTGTGATTTGTCCATATGATGACTCTGGCCCATACAGCCGTTGTGTGTGTGTGTGTGTGTGTGTGTGTGTGTGTGTGTGTGTGTGTGTGTGTGTCCACTGCTGCTGTCACTTCTGGTTTCACACCCATGATAATGCCTATAATTAGAGCGGTGCCTTATTCCTCTGCGTTTGCGGTGGGATCAGTTTGTTTAGTATTCTCTGCTTTTAATTCCAGCACAGTTTCTGAACAATCATCATTTATTTTCCAGTAGAACAAAAAAACTTTTAAATCACTTGATAATATGGATAAAGTTGCTTAAAAATCACAAAACCAGAAGCCAATCAAAACCACATCAACTTTCTGCAGGAAAAACCAAACTCACAATTAAAAAAACATGAAAACTTTTGTTAGACGCTCTGCTTCACACTTGTGTTCATGTTTCTCTTTTCTTCATCCTAAACCAAGAACATCAGTACGTGTTGATGCATTATCTACATGTTTGTTTGTTCTCCAAAAAGCTGTCTGGGTGTTGATAATGTTGATATTGATCAAAATCACCAACTGTGACGAAGTCCGCCTGGCAGCTCCATCACTGGAGTCCAAACGCGCCAGCTGACTCCAGGCCAGAGGGAGGAGGCTAACGTCTGCTTTAAGATAACAGACAGGGTTAGCTAGCGGGCTAACGCCTGGCTAACAGCCCTGTCAGATCAGACAGACCAGAGGAAATATCCTGAAAGGGTTTGACATCTGCAGAGTTTTTCCTGATGACCTTTTCATGGTAACTGAACACCTGTGACAATAACTGGAGAGGTGTAAAGTATGATTCCTCTGCTGCCAGCTAGTGATGGGCAGGACCGACTGCTGGGGGTAAATGTGGGCCGATGCCAAGCCACGTACCTCAGCTTGGAGGGCGTAATGTCTGTCTTTACCGAGCTGCCAGCCGAGATGTTAGATCAATTCCCTGAGGCGTGTTTGAGCCTGTGGATGGTAAAGAAAAGCTGGAACAAAGATCTCTTTCAGCTCTCGTTAACTCAACTTATCCCTGTGTCTGTCCACAAAATCACATCACGTTTGTTTGGTAGCTTCTAGGTGCGTGACATCATTGCTGATCATCGATCGGTAATGTTATATAAAAACAAATCATCTTTTTCACAAGAGGTGGTGAGATGGAGAGAGCGGCACCAATAGCAGTAATGAGGGTGAGATTAGGCTTGTGACTGAATGAATAAAGTTAAAGTCCCAAGTATTCATCACACACTGGTGAAATTACATTTCCCGCATTTGACCCATCCCCGTGGTGGGGAGCGGTGAGCTGCAGCTGTGGCCGTGCTCGGGAACTATTTGGTGGTTTAACCCCCCAATCCAACCCCTTAGTGCTGAGTGTCAAGCGAGGAGGCATTGGGTCCCATTTTTTCAAAATCTTTGGTATGACCCAACTGGGAATCAAACCCTGATCTCCCAGTCCCAGTGCAGACACTCTACCACAAGGCCACCGGAGCTGGTGGCTGAATGAGATCCCACACAAGCTGCAGGTGGAATCGGCTTTATTTAGTGATGAGCTGAGGTGTTTGATGATGGTCAGTTGAGGTGGCTTGGCATCTGATTCGTAGGTTTTCTAGACCCCAGGGCTATTGAATCTCCCTGGAGGAACTAAAAAGTGTTGCTGGAGTATCTGGGCTTTTCTCCAGCATCCTGAATGAATATAAGGAAATAGATGGATTGAGATATCGTGGACTACTGTCAGCATTTAAGTTTCTTTTTTTATGCACTTTTGCAGCTTGTTTTATGTTGCTGATGTGAAGAATTAGATGTTTCCAGCCTTTCTGCAGATTATCTGTTGTGTGGTGTGTCCCCACTTACAGCCATGCCTGCAGATAAAATGTACAAATCTTGGCCTTGAATAACAAAACATTCTTAAAGTGACAATGTGTAGTTTTTACCATTTATCTCTAGAAATATCCATCGAAATGTTGTTGAAAATGAATTAAATGATGCCCAGTTATTGAAAAATATTGTCAGCTTCACAACATGTAACCATAAAAGTCGGGTTTAATATACATGGGTGCAGGTCTAAGGCCCAGAATATACTTGCTGTTTAGCGATGCGTACGCGTGTTTAAATTGGCCGCCACACATAGCTTGCGTCGATATGAAGTGTTGTTTGTGCACGTCCCCCGAAACTAACGTGACGCGTCCAAACTCTGCAATATAAAAGTCACCAGTAGGTGGAGTTGACAAAATGAGCGAGACACACTCACCATCTCTGGTTTAGAGATCTTTCACACCATCTACGATACCGCTGCTGTCTTTTTTTCTGTCGTGATCTCACAATTAACCAGTTACTGATCTCTTTTATTGACGCCATGTTTGTTTTGGTCATGCCCACAAACCCGGCTCTCTATCTGGTCTGTGTACTCTAGTTTGCCTTCTAGTGGAACTAGTACTAAGTACTACATGCAGTGCAATGCCGTGTAGCAGAAAGACGCAGACTGCTGCCAGCGCCAACGCGAGGTTAAACAGCAAGTATGTCACGGCCCTAAGGGTGTTTCTCAACGTCAAGGAACCTTGCCGTGACTGCCAATGCTTTACTGATTTGTAACAAATGGTTAAATAACTTTAGCCATTCATAAACGTTGTTGTTTTAAACATTTACCTCTTCGCTTGATGCCAGTGATGAAAGGGATTCTGATGTTTGTCATTTTGCTAGAGGTTGCACTCCCAGGGATTTTTGACCCTAATGGCCATCCGTTGGTAAGGTCTTACTCGAACACAGTTTCTATTGTACATGTTAGATGTTATTCCTGCTAAAGTGAGTTATTTATAAAGGTTTTTTACGTTTAATGATTTTAAAGCGATAATATCAAAGTGAGATCATCTCATTTATGTCTGAATCACAAAAATCTCAAAAGAACATTGTGTTGCTTTCAAAGCCTTGGTTCCTTCATCAAACTTTTTGTTTTTCCACTACAATTTTTAAGTTTTCTGTCTCTTTCCCACAATAAAGGAGCATCTTCAAACACATTTTTATTTCATTTTGGACTGAAACACACAAAGAGGTGGTCTGATCTCTCTATTTGGGTCGTCTGTTCTTGGCTTCAGTCGTGGCTCGCTCTCTTCTCGATCATGTTTTACTTTGTCGCCCGACTTCAGCCCCCCACTGAGAGGGGACTGCCACCCAGCGCTGTGCCAGGTCTGGAGCTGGAACACACACACACACACACACACACACACACACACACACACACACACACACACACACACACGCTACAATCCTCATTTTGTCTTCGATATTTCAATCAAAAAAAGAAAAAAGTCCCCCTTCTGCTCAGCATTCCCCTCGTCGTGGTTCCTTCCTCTGGGCAGATTCGAAGCATGTGGCGGCCAGAGACTCAGATAGACATAACTCTCCCATTAACATCTGCTCCCTCGGCCTGCTCCGCTCCTCTTTCCAGGAGGCCACCAGTACACACACACACTGCCATGCATTCGCACACACTCTCGCTGTGGTTTCGGATGCGGTTGACAATCAAGGACAGTTGGTTTTGAGCAGCGTCAGGACAGTTAGATTCTCACAGGGAGTCTCCAAACTACAGGCGACTGGCACGCAGACAAACACTCAAACGGCACATTTATGGCCAAACACTGAACGCCATCTGTCAGTCACACACACACACACACACACACACACACACACACACACACACACACACACACACACACACAGGCACATTCTATCAGAATAAATCTGTGTTTATTACACAAAACTGACACCTGAACTGACGTGTGTGTATGAGCAAGAGGAATGTGTGTCTGTAAACACAGCATGTTTGTTTTTCAAGTATGCTGTCGACATGTTTTTACCTTTTTATTGACATACCCATCATTTAGAATATGGACAATAATCTTAGCTTCGTCACTACTATTATTGAATTTACTCTAATGACTCAATCTGCTTTGAGATGAGCCAAAACAGGAGAGTTAAAGAGCAAGATCACTAAAAAAAGGTTTTTACTTGATGTTTTTGGAATACGACCAGTCACTCTCAGTTTCACGTGAAGTCTGAACGTGAAAATAGTCTTCTAGTCTTTCCTGCATTAGCTGCCGATGGAAAATAGACGTGGAAACACTCGGATTAGAAAAGTACGGCAGCGTAGAGCTGCCACCCACACAAAAATAAATTGGAGCGATACCACGTTATAACATATTAACTTTATTGTTCTAACAATATAATTATCATGTTTGGACAATATAAAATCACGTTTTTACAATAAACTACGTTTTTACAATATACTATCACGTTTTCACAATATACTATCATGTTTTTACAATATCCTATCGTTTGTACAATATACTATCACGTTTTTACAATATACTATCACGTTTTTACAATATACTATCACATTTTTACAATATACTATCATGTTTTTACAATATACTATCGTTTGTACAATATACTATCACGTTTTTACAATATACTATCACGTTTTTACAATATACTATCACATTTTACAATATACTATCACGTTTTTACAATATACTATCACGTTTTTACAATATACTATCACGTTTTTACAATATACTATCACATTTTTACAATATACTATCATGTTCTAACAATATAATTATCACGTTTGTACAATATACTATCATGCTCTAACAATATAATTTTCACGTTCGTACAATATAATATTTACATTGTAAAAACGTGATAATTATATTGTAAAAACGTGATAGTATATTGTAAAAACGTGATAATTATATTGTTAGAACATGATAGTATATTGTAAAAACGTGATTATTATATTGTAAAAACGTGATAGTATCCAATCCAATCCAATTTTATTTCTAGAGCACACTTATACACAGCCGAGGCCGACCAAAGTGCTGTACAGTAAAAATAACAAGCATACACAGTAAAACGAAACATACAACACAGGAAATGATAAGAGTAGTCCGATGACCACTACCAAATCAACAATAAAAAGTAAAAACATAATAAAAGGCAAACTAGGCCGAATTAAAAGCCAGCGAATAGAAATAAGCCTTCAAGTGTGACTTAAAATCAGGGAGAGAGGGGGCCATTCTCACTGCCAGAGGGAGTTGGTTCCAGAGACGAGGCGCACAGATTGAGAACGCACGTGTTCCTTGTGTCCTCACCCGAACACTTGGGACCTGTATCAGGCGGTGGTCTGCTGACCGAAGGGTTTGACCAGGTATGTAGGGCTGAACTAGCTGAGTCAAGTACAATGGCACATAAAGATAAAGTGATTTAAAGACAAGAAGTAAAATTTTTAACTGGATGCGGTAGCGCACCGGGAGCCAGTGCAACTGGGCCAGAACAGGAGTAATGTGCTCCCTCCTTCTGGTGGCCGCCGCATTCTGCACCAGCTGTAGGCGCGCAACCGAGGAAGATGTGGATCCATAAAAAAGGGAATTCATTTACCAGTGCATGGATGACTGTGTGCAAGTTGCATCTAGTCAGGATGGACTTCATCTTAGATAGCCGGCGAAGCTGAAAAAAGCATGATCTAACCACCTGACTAATGTGAGAGTCCATCCGCAGCTCCGGGTCCAACACTACTCCCAGGTTGGTGATGGTTGACTTCACTAAACAGTATATTGTAAAAACGTGATAGTATATTGTACAAACATGAAAATTATATTGTTAGAACAATAAAGTTAAGATGTTATAACATGATATCACTTCAATTTTATTTTGTGTGGGTGGCAGCTCTACGCTGCCGTAGAAAAGCCAGTCAATTTCACGTCACATTGAAAATTAGCATTAATGCACTCACCCATGTGATGACAGGGAGGCTGTGTTGATATAATCCAAGGATTGTCAAGAAAGTGTGTTTGCTGAGTTTATGTCAAATAAAATGGAACCCAAATCCTCAGTATACTTCCTTTCATTCGTCGTTCTCCTGCAAACCCCATAAACCCTCACATGTCCTCCTACAACTATGGCAAGCCTGAAGGACAAGAAACATCAATAACAACACGGCAGTCTCCTCTCTTCTGGGTTTTTGGATTTGAAGGCTACGTGTTGTTAAAACTACTACTTTTAGCACATATTTATGTCCGACGTGTTGCTACCACATGTAACGTGTGAGAACATGACTTGTGAGCTTTGAGAGGAAGTCGTAAAGTTTGAGAAGGAGCTGAATGCTACAATAGAAAAAGTTGCACAGTGTACGCCTGGCTTTAGCATTCAGGACACAGCAGAGCATGTCTCAGCTAGTAGAAGCTAACCGTTAGCGTTAGCAACTCCACCACACAGCAGAACTCCTCCAGGCTTGTGTTATTTGTGGAGATAAAACATCAGTGTTGTATAGAGAATGGAGCCATTGGTAGAGTTGCGTTGCTGTTAGCCAATCAGAGGCGAGACGTCCAAATATCAGGAAATAAGACTCCAAACTCTGCCGTCGTCTGCTCCTGCCTGCTCCAGCTAACTTCTGCTTCCTGAAACAGGAGCGCAAGAGTTTTTTCCCCCACAGAGATCCACTCACTAGAGACCACTCCAAATGTGTTGAACAAATTAGTGAACTTGGTCTTTAACAAAACAAGACTCACATAATAAATAAAATGTAGTCATGTAAAGTTTTGAAATGTGCTAAAAAGCTTTATATTCAAAAGATAAACTAATTAGATTTGGCACAAGATTTTAATATGAAAGGTGACCTTAATTAGCTCGTTGGAAGGTGTTATGTTGTTCTGGGAGATGCAGGAAATTCTAAGAAAGACATCAAATCCAGAGGTTTCAAGGTTTTCAGTAACATGTATGTCACAGAACTTTTATGCTGTTAGTCTAACGACAGCAAAACAACTGTCCAAAATCCTGCTGATTGTATTGTTGCCAACACAACCAGTGTTTTGCAAAGTTTACACACATGATTAGCTTTAACTGAAGAACATACACATTAATCAGTAGTTCTACTCCTGGTTGCTCCTGCTTTTTGTACAGAATTTGAGAATTTGTTTGTAAACCTGAGATCATGATGTTTAGAACCTGATAGCAGTCTGCCATGTCTATTTTTATTAAATTCTTTAAATAATCGGGTATTTTCACCAAAGATAGAATCAAAAGCCTCTCCATTCCCAGTTCTGAAGTGATTTATGTACATTAGCATATCATAATAGTGGTTTTCTTTTTATTTCCAGACACTTATGATGTATTGTTTGCATGTTCATTTGTTTTTATTTGCTGTTTCTGTTTACTTGACCTGAGAGCCTGACTGTATCCTGAGCTTAAGAGAAAATTTCAATCTGAATAAGAATTTTATGGTTTTTTTTTAAATAAAGGTCAAGAGGTCACCCAATTCCTCTCCGATCACAAAGCTAAAAGGGAAAAAAGAAAACATCTATTTATTGACACTTTT
Source organism: Aphyosemion australe (assembly GCA_006937985.1). Taxonomy (NCBI): domain Eukaryota; kingdom Metazoa; phylum Chordata; class Actinopteri; order Cyprinodontiformes; family Nothobranchiidae; genus Aphyosemion; species Aphyosemion australe. The sequence continues at coordinate 1,970,112 of SSNS01000090.1, forward strand.
CACAGTTGCATTGTCTTCCTGCTATTAAAACATGAATTTAATAACTTATTCAAGACGTATTCCTGCAAATTACTTTTATGTTTAATCTGCAAATTCCTGATTCTGATTTCAGATCAGCAGGAGCATTTAAATCACGAACAATCATAAACTCTAACGTATCAGGGGTGATTTTGTGTTCCTCTCCACAGACAAAACCAAAACCCCACATATGTAGTAAAATAACGCTTTGCGGCATGAGTGAGGTACATCTGAATGTTTTAACAAGTGCAGGGCACAGATCAGATTTCATTTTTCCAGTTTGAATCTTTCTCGTTGGGCAGCTCATCTTAATAAATCAAACTGATCCGTTTCCTTTTGTGTTTGAACGTCTCTCGACAACAGATGACACAACCAGCCTGAAACAATAACACACACGGATGCCATTCTGCAGCCCCATCCTCTCACTTCCCGCGACCCTGCATGGACAAAAGGAGGTGTCAGCACCCCATCCCTAACTACACAATTAACATGCAAATGAGCCCAGTCGCTAATGGCGATGGCAAAGCGCTCTTATGATGGAAATATGCTTTCTGTTTTGGCAGTATGGGTTAAACATTAGTCGATGGAATCAGCTGAGGACGGGGAGCGCACCCTGAGGCCTCCCTGAGGGCAGAGGGAGTCACTGATGTGGACTCATGGAGGCGATGGCCTTTGCACCTGCTTCACTCTGATGCATGCAGATGCACAGAGCACGACCAGGCGGTTATAATCAGCCTCGTTCAGGCTGTCAGCCCGGTCAATAACTTATCTCCTCAACTGCTTTTGTTCTACAGCAGCTCGGCTGATGCAGCCGCTGCCCCTTATTCAGCGGAAATTTATTTTCAATTGCTGCCCTCGAGCTTTGGCCCTGCAGCAGCTCACTGACTGAGAGAGTAAACAAACCAGCAGACCACTTCAGACACACACACACACACACACACACACACACACACACACACACACACACACACACACTGGAGCTATAACGGGAACATATCTGACTGAAATGTCTCATATTTGTAACATTTGTAATGAATTTGGCAGAAGTGTGTGTGTGTGTGTGTGTTGTTCTATGAACCATGGCTCACAGTAACAGGTGTGTGCTCTTTAAATGACCAATCGCTGGTCAAACTTCCTGAATAGCGGGGCTGACGGTCACCATGCAGCCATGTCTAACTGTCCTGCAGACAAAAACACTTAAAACCGTCTGTCCCTGACAGGTTTATTTGTTTATATGGTTTAAAATATAGCTTTCTTTAATTGTTTGTGGGTGCATTTGCTATAATTTGCAGCAATATGCAGTTTTTTTGACACTGCACTTTTTCAGATGCCTTTATAACTTTTAAATTGTTTATTTTTTGTTACTGGAAATTGTTTTATTTTGTCATTTGCTCATTGGTAATAAAATAGAAAATAAAATAAGAACTGACCAAAATAAACTGTGAAAGGTTTGCGTCAATAATTCAATTAGGTTCTTTTTATCATCTTTTAATTAATCTGTTTTTCCATTAAAATGCCTCTAACTCTGAGGTTTCATTAACAACATTCAAAAGTTAAATTTATTGCATTTTATAAGAAAACTAACCCCACTGACAAACTCCTTATTTATGCATCACTTTTTCCACATAAATAAAAATCTTTCCTCCAGTCTCAGGAGCTCCTTCATTTCAACTCCCAGAATAAAGCTAAAACCTGATTTACACTGATCCCCTTTCAAGACAACACGATTTGCATGGGTGTTATTTCCATCTGCATGACTGTTTTTTAGGATTATTGTGTGGCTTGCCCACAAAAGCTCCCTCTCTGAATGTGACAGCAGCAGTTGTGTCCGTTTTACGCAGCTCCTAATTAGCCAGAATTAAGAAGTATTTCTCGGCCCATTGAAGAGTCCATTTCCTTTGAAACCAGAGCATAATAAACCTTAAGTAATTACCCCAACTCATGACTATTAACTCGCAAACCGCCAGCTTCCCTTGACAACATTCTCCTCAGTGTTGTGTGGTTAAAAGGCCATTGCGGCTGCAGCTATTTACATCCCATCTGGCATCCTGCGAGGCGCGCGCGCTCATTCCCAAAGACAAAAAAGAAGCGTAAAATGAACTCTTTCACTCTTTCTCAACTTAGACACGGAACTTGTATTAATTTTTCTCTCCACCAAACAAGCGACAAAAGGCCTTCTCCTTTTTTTCTTACCCAGCCTTTCTTTAGTTTTTAATCCGCGCGCTCATTTGCATGCGCAGAGGCCGAGGAGGGGTCTGAATGTATAATCTTCTACATTTAGTAGCCTGTAATCCCGACGCCTTTCTCTGATGTGGGATTCTCCTCTCGGTCCCCCATGAACAATTATCTTGTAATCTCCACAAACATACATTCTGTCGCTGCGGAGATGAGACGGGAACACCCATGGGAGCCGGCCGGCGGACAAACTGCTGCGCGCTTCCCCCCAGAGCGCACCAGTCTGCAGGGTTCGGTTCTGCTGGGTTCCATCAGACGCTCATTTCATGCTCATTTATCCTCTTGGATCAGGAGTTAAATAAAATATGTTTATCTGCGAGCAGGGTCTGGGCCTTTGGGTCTGCACTTTGCAGAAAACAAACCCCAAAAGTTTTGATTTGTGCGTAAATTCATTTTAGAGTCGTTTATAAACCTTTTTGTTTGCAGATTGAAATGATTTTAGTGCCGTTGGTTAAAATTATTATTGAAATGTTTTAGGCCTAATTAAAATGAAATTGCCTAAATGAAATAAATAAATGTGTGAAGTTTAACTGAAGCCATTCAAATGTTATTAAAATAATAAGAAATAAAATAAGTTTTGAGTGGATAAAACTTTTGTTTTTCACTCACTGAAAATTATTTTTTTACAAAATTATTTTCGATCAGCAAATTTACTTCAACTTTATTCTATTATTTTTAAACCAAATTGGATTTTTTTATTTGTGTTTTCTTTATTTGATGAATTATTATGTTAAGTTTTGCAGAAATCTTTTAAATAAAACGAGAATACAACGTTTATGATCCATAATCCCAGTTTTATTGAAATGTCTTCAGTGACGCTGGGTGATAATAAATATTTTTTATCAATGATCAGCAATGTACAAAAATAAACAAACAGGTTCTCTGGAAAATTCAGTTCAACAAAAACAACCATGCTGTGGTCGATATAGCAACATGCATGAAATGAAAAATAAAACTGCTTTACGCACAAAGAGAAACAACGCAGAAATAATTCTGACCCAGAGTTTTGGAGTGGCAGAGTCGTTTCAGCCAAACCAATAAAATTCATAAATGTCTTTAAGTTTAAAATCCTTGGTACAAGGCACAGAAAGCATTCTTCGTTTTCACAAAATGACGCATGATGAGAAATAAAATCAAAACGTTCATGCAACCTCCATCTCCGAACAGTTTGTTGCACATTTTTTACCTTCAAGTGACAAAATCACAAGTCAGTCTTTATGAGTCCTTGTTACAAGGAGGAAAATAAGCTTTTTTCTCAAACGTTTAACAAGAAAACAGACTAAACAACAACATGCACCAGTGAGGCCAAATCCACCCTCATGCCCTGAATTGTTTATTTACAAAAGGTCAGTCTCTGCTGTGTGTCAGATATCATTTCATGCCGTCCTTCCCATCTCCCGTGAGTCTCGTGAGGCCGGTGGAGGGGATGGGGATGTGCGGAGGAGGAGGCACCTGGCAGATGGTGCAGGGACACGGTAGTCCGGCCCAGTGCTGGAAGCCGGAGCCCAGCTGCAGGGCCGGGGGCGCAGCCGGAGAGCCCTTCATCAGCGCGTGTGGCGCTCTGATAGTCGTGAGTCCCGGAAGTGCGCTGGACAGAGTGGAGGACGTGGAGGAGGACAGCGCGCTCCCGAGAAGAGGATGCACCTGGTGCGCAGCGGCTGCCGCTGCTGCTGCGGCTGCTGCAGCGGCGGGACCGCCGGTGTGCCCGCCGGCGCCGGCTGCGTGCGCAACGGTGCCGCAGTGGAAAGCGGAGTGCTGGCCGCCGTAAATCTCTCCCACCAAGCGCTTCATCTCGTCCAAGGAGCTGGTGAGCATCAGGATGTAGTTCCTGGCCAGGAGCAGCGTGGCAATCTTGGACAGCTTCCGCACGGAAGGCCCGTGCGCGTAGGGCATCACCTCGCGCAGCCCATCCATGGCCAGGTTGAGGTCATGCATGCGTTTCCGTTCTCTGCCGTTAATCTTGAGCCGCAGCTGGTACATCTCCTCCTCGGTGACTTGCTTTTTCAGCTTGTACTTGTTGCTGCTGCTGCTGCTGCTGCTGCTACTGCTGCTGCTTCCCACAGACGCAGACTTGGCGTCACCAGAGCGCAGGTGCTCTCCACCGGGCAGCTTCTGACCACTCTGCGTGGAGGAGGTGACAGATGAACCCACATGGTGGTGGTGATGGTGGTGCGGATGGTGATCTCGGAGAAACATGCCGTCCATATCCGGGGAAGACGCTCTGCTGCTCGGGCTGGAGTCTGAATTCATTTTATGGGGTTTGCTTCCGAGGTTGTTGGGTAGGAGGTCGCTGCTGGCTTCCTCCCTCTCTCCTCTCCCTCCCCTCTCCTTCTTCCTCTCTTTCCCGAGTCTTTAGTCGCTCTGGTCACCTGATGCTGCCCGTGCGCCTCCCGTCCCGCTCTGCTGTCCTGATCGCACCAGTGCCCACTTTGCTTCTGGCTGCTGACTTTCTGTGAGTGTGTGTAGCTCTGCGGTGAGGAGGACACTCATGGTGCGTATTTATACTTGCGGTCAGACAAAAGCGGCTCTCCTATTCATAACGCCTAGTTAGAGAGATGACGCGCCGGTGAAAAAGGGGCGGTGTGCTTTGACTGTCCCAGTGACCGAGGCGCGCAGCCATTCAGGGCCATTGTCAGGACGCTGCAGGGGGTCAAAGCGCTCCTCTCGTCCTCTCCTGGGCTAGTTGCGTTTCTTTTTTTCCAGAAAGCTATCCCAGATATTCAGTTTACAGTTTGGGCACATTTACGCTGAAATTTACGCACAAACCTCTTGCTAAATCCGCGTCAGATAAAATGTCCAAACTGCGTTAGTGAGTGTGTCAGGAGCATGCTGCTTTCCCAGACAGACTTCACGCTTTAAATGGTTCACCAGGCGGTAAATATTCAAACCAGAGACTCCACAGCTCTGCTCGGGTGGCGGTTGCCTGAGCGAATGGGGAGGAATGGGAAACTGATCTTCCAGTCGGCGGCTCCCAGGGATGGAGAGGCTCTCCCGCTCGGTTCTCAGCACCATGACTCACACATGGCAACGTGTGGGAGTCAGTTTGTCCTGATATAGAAAGTTGGGAAAAGTGTCCCAAAATTATTATTATTATTATTATTATTATTATTATTATTATTATTATTATTAGTAGTAGTAGTAGTAGTAGTAGTAGTAGTAGAAAAAAAATATTTTACTTTGAAAATATCTTTTTTAAATAACAATGTTCCATCTTTGCAGTATTCTGATGTTTTGAGCTTAATTCCTTCTAAAATCTGCAGCAGGATTACTTCTAGTGACTTTTTCCTCTCGTTAACAAATCAGATTAATGAGTTAAAAACTTTTCTGAACAAACTGAACTGAGAGCGTTTATCTATTGAGCTGCTGAGAGCCTCTCTCCACCCTGAAGGGTCCACTCCAGATCCGTTTTGTGGAGGTGGAGTGGCGGAACGGGCCACCAACAATAACATGTGGAAGTAGCTGAAGCACTTTTCCTCTCATCACCATCTCAACATCCCTCCATCCACCCATCTGTACATCCCTATCCGTCCGTCTGCCTGCACCCACCCACCCGGCACTTCAGACCTGGATAATAATGTCTGCCTCTGCAGCGAGCTCCCCCTGGTAGAACAGTAGAAACGTGTATTCACGGCCTCATTGTTGGTCCAGCAAAAGAGCCCTCCTCATAAAGGTGCTGCCAATGCAAAGAAAAGCGCTGCTCGGCTTTGCTCTCTCTTGGTGGCATTTGAAAGTGTAAAGCTTTGAATACCAATTGCCTGAACTGGACATATGTGAATCCGCTGTAAGCCTACTAATCCTGTCCCCAAGTGTTTCTTTGTGTGTGGGGCAGCCTCGCACACCCAAGAGAAAGTGTTCCTAATCCGCCCAATGTGGAGAAATGTTTGAATGAGGGGACGTTTGTGAGTGTGTGTGTGTGTGTCTGCTATCAATTTGTGCAGGAAAACATGCTTTTCAAAGGGTTTCTTATATGTTTTGGTGTTTTTAAGAGTGTGTGTCCATCTGAGGCCTTTAGCTGTGCACCACCAGGACACTGGCCTAAGTGAAGGTAGTTATGCACCATTCTCCCAGACTCCTGCCGCAGCAGGTCACCCATAATGTGCTCTTTTCACTGCATAAGCCCCAGCTTTCCCTTTATTCCTCCATCTCCTCTCAGCCTCGTTTTCCCTCCTTCGACTCAACTCTCCAGATTTAACCGTCATGAGTTTTTAAAAAGCAGTAATCCATTGATGCTCTTGAGGGTGGGAAGCACTCATATCAGGCTAAAGGTGAGAGAGGGGTCATTTACCTCCAGATTTTGGAACTTGCTGAAGTTTTTAATGGTCTAATTTATTATTTTATTTTGTTTTCCTCTTCAGTTTTCTTCACATGCATCAAAACAGTTTAAACTGTGCTGTGCACGATGACAAACTAAAGAAATCGCTCTGATCACTTATGAGATTTAAAGCTTCTTGGCTTTTCTAGATGCTGCATTTTTTATGAAACTAAACTCAAAACGAACCATTCCTAAAATTAAACATGAAGCTGAATATATTTACATCATATTTGATGCCTTATTGTTCCATTAATCAAGCATCAAAATGCCAGAATGTCAAAAGAGCATCTCTTTTTAGCTGTGTGTCTTTTTTGCATCAGGTAAAATCATGTGAACAAAATCAGCCAGAAGGGTTTATTTTTTATATTTTTAAAGGACCCAGAGTTGGATCTTGTTGTTTCAAACTCTTCAGAGATTAATTTTTTTGTTTGTTTATAATTTTTCTAATTGGTTCTAAATTGAACCAACTGGTCTAAAAATAGAATTTAATATAATAATAGTTTGGAAAATAAAGTATAGAAACATAATTTTTGTCCATATTTCCTTCTTTCACTAATATTAATTGATGTTGTTTTTATATAATTGAAAACCCTGATTAGGCTGCATGGTTGCAGGTGCAAATCTCAGCTACAGCCTTTCTGTACGAAGGTGTTTCTCCCCATGGGTGCGAGTGTGACTGGTTATTTGTCTCTGTGTCACTGAGATGGACTGGAGATCTGTCCAGGTTGTCCCCTGCCTCTCGCTTGAAGACACCAGCTCCCCACAACCCTACTGAGGAAAAGTAGTCCAGAAAATGAGTGACTGAGCCAAACTTTGATTAAGCCAGGTTCACACTGTCGGAATTGAAATCAATTATGATGAAATAATTGACTTTTCTCCAAATACAAAACTGTCTAGTAATTTGGAGACTCCTAGCCCACGACATGAAAACCAGGAATGTGCTCCATTTACGGGTTTCAAGGAAATCCATAAATGGATTTCCTGAGACAGACAAATACATTTTCTCAGTAATTTATTTGTCTGTCTCAGGAGAGGGAAGTCTGGACCCCTATGCTAAGGCCGCTGCCCTCGCGACCCGACCTCGGATCAGTGGAAGAAAATGGATGGATGGATGTTTTTATAATGTATTTATTTGCAAAGTTTTTTATCCTTAATTTATATATTATTATAACTTATTGTTACGTTTGCAAAAGGTTATTTATATTTTGTATAAATATTAAACTTTTTGTAGATATATTTATAAGTGAAAAAGATCCCTTCCACTGAATCGCCACCTTATCGTGGTGGAAGGGTTTGAGTACCACGTGCAGAAAGTAGCTAAAATGCTACCATACTTAGCTTTGGCCAGACTTTAAGATCGCCCCCCCCCCCACCTCTCTGCTTCAGTGGGCAGAAGTAGCGTAACGATGTCTCGTTCGAGCTGTGACAGCTGGTGTTCCTGCATGTTTTCAGTCTCTAAAAGCCCAGAAAAAGAGGATTTGCGTGAAGAGATTGCAATGTCTCAATGTAAACAAACAAGGACAGGAAGTTGCTTGCATTTTCTGCGCAAAGCATGATGGGCCGTAAGAATAAGGTGCATGGGCAATAACACTCTCCAGCCTCCCTAAGGCTCCCGTTACACCCCTAATATATATACTTATACGCCTTATTCTTACGGCCCATCATCTTCTTAACACACCACACAAGGTAGGATTATCTAATAAGATTATCTTTAGAGCCGTAACGGTAATCGTGTGGAACTTTAAAATTGTCTGGGTTGATCAAAAATCGGCATGATTATCCTGCCGTGTGAACTGGGATTTAATCACCTTGACAACAAGGCATAACTTGAAAGTGAAACGAGGAACTCAACTAAACATGTGGGTAGAGTCCCAGAAAAATGTACTGCAGTGTTCCCCTGTTGGTATTCACCCTTGTTCTCCAGCGTGTTCCTGACGTGTTCTCTCACAGGTGAGTGGCCCCTGACTGACAGCTCATGGGCAGCTTGAGTGATCAGCACCTCCATGCTGGTTAACATTCAGCAGCTCCTGGTTGAGGAATGGATGCTTTTCTACAGGAACATTCAACCAGCAGCAGGAGGAGAAGCCCAGAGTTGTTTTTTCCTAATTCTGTGAGAAAGTTAAACCATCCAATCTGCTAAGCAACTAAAAACATGAGTGAATATCAACAGAAAACCCAACGCTAAGATGTTCACTCCCAACCCTAACCAGCTAATTTAACTCACTGAGCAGGTTTTTATATCAGTTATTTAAAAAAATCTGACATTTATCAGAAATATTTATCACATATTTTTTTATTCATTTCCTATTTTTCCTATTTTTTCCAGACCTGAAACTGAAAATAAATTCCATATTTTTTCATTTGCAGATTTAAGATTCGGTTTATGTGCTTCTGTGCATTAAAATTAAGATAAAAAGCTTGTACAACTTAAACTTACCAGCACAGAATTCACAAAACTCTTCGGTAGGAATATTTTATCTCTATTTGGACGGAGATCTTGTTTTTAAATGAAATTGTCACTCTGGAGATTCTCTACATGGAGACACATGTATGGTTCTTTCATCAAACCAGAGTTTGAAGTTTCATAAAAGAAGATTTCACAAAGGTTGAAGCATTTGAACGCCAGATGGAAGACAGCAACGCGAGCACTTCGATCTCAGCCTGAAGCCAGCCAACCGTCGTCAAAGAGACTTCTGAGACATCTTTCATTTCTCCCAAATCACAGCTCAGCATTCGAAAAGCATGACTGCACCTCTCAAAGAAGTGTTGGGGCGACTTTCAAAAGCCGGATTCTTCCTTCATAGTTTACTTTGGGCGAATTCGGCACAAAAAGAGAATATCAAAAAGATTTTTTTTCCATTTTACGAGAAGTAAACAAACCTTCAAATTACATCAAGCCTTTAATTAAAGCGATGATCAAACGGGTAAAAATCTCGATAATTACAGACCTCACACCCATCGCCTCCAACATGAATATTGACGTCCTAATTAATATTGGTGGGGCTGTTTTGTTCTTGGAAGACTCTGACGTTAATTAGGCAAAAACAAGTCGAATTATCATTTCAGTAATGAAGAAACATACCTTCATGTTCTTAGTTTGTTCTGTCTGAACACGCTGATCCACATTTGGCATCTTGGAGCTTTCTGAAGCTCCCAATGCACAACTGATCAAGGTGTGTGTGCAAATATGTGTGTGTGTGTTTGAAAAGGTTTAAATTGATTTTTGATTCTGGGTTCAAGGTCCGGTTTGACACAATAAAGGAATCTTATCATCACAAAAACACTTTTTTGTCCTTAACTAAAGAAAATCTTGACTTTTTGGTGAAACAAACTATAGCTTCACATGTAACTTATAAATCTATTCCCCACCATCTTCTCTCCTGCATCACCCCTTTGGTCAGCAGGATCTTCCTCCTCATCATTAGAGCCACACACAAAGACACAAACACACATCTCCTCTCCAGCCCACCAGCTTTTGCAACAAGATTCTCCTTTTAACTGTCCCTTTCAGCACGGGACAATCAGGCACCTCCCATTGACTCCTTTCAGGCCGCAGTTCCAGCCTCGCCTCCTCTCCTCCCCATTCTGCTCCCCGTGTCACTTTGTGTCTGCTTCGACCCCTCGTAATAGGTGCACAAGACCAGAAAATGGTCTGTGTTAGCAAGAGGCGAAAGCGAGCCTGTATGTGAGAGCTTGAGATGAAAAAAAGAAGAGGAGGAGAGATTATCGTGTAAGACTTAGGAAGAAGGGGTGAAGCTGGATGTTGTAGAGGAAAGAGCAGGTCTGGCTTTGCATCAATATGGATTAATGCACTAATTTTTTAGCGATGAATATAAACCATTGCAACAAACACGTGGGTGTGGGATTGCAAATCGACTGAACTACTGCATCTTGTTAGTCCTTGTTACTGTTAGATTATCACGTCATTAACGCTTAATGAAAAGCCCATTCAGACGACTCCTCTCTGGCACTCTGGGCTTGTTTCTCCTACCATGTGGAGAGGAAACATAACCCCTCCATGCTCATTTTATCAGACAAATTTAAATACCAACATATTTTAATAAAGATCCCTGAATATTTGGTTATAATAAATTCTTGTTCTCGTGATTAACTCATCACAAATGAATGGGAGCAAACATGACTCTATGTAGAGATCCTACAGATATTTACTAAAGCTGGAAAACCTGGAGCTGGTCACAGGTGACTCGTTAGGGTCGTGATATACTTGCAGTTTAACCTCGCGTTGGCGCAGGCAGCAGGGGGCGTCTTTGTTCATATACTGGCTGCTACACAGCGCTGCACTGCATGTAGTACCGGAGTGTTCCACTAGGGGGCAAACGAGAGTACTCAGACCGGATAGAGAGCCGGGACAACCAAAACAAACATGGCGTCAATAAAGGAAATCAGTAACTGGTTAATTTTGAGATTACGGCAGAAAAAAAGACAGCAGCGGTATCGTAGATGGTGTGAAAGACCTCTAAACCAGAGACGGAGTCACCATGGTGAGTGTGTCTCGCTCGTTTTGTCAACTCCACCTACTGGGTGCTCGTATATTGCAGCGTTTGGGCACGTCGTCTCTCGTCATTAATTTCGGGGGACGCGCACAAACGACGCTTCAACTCAACGCAAGTATATCACGGCCCTTGCTCCCTTTTCTTTTTTACCTTTTAGATGTGTTACTGCTGGAAAAAAGAATTTCCCAGAGGAAACTTTGCCGGGAGTCTGAATAAGTCTGAGTAGTTGTAGTCAGGGTTTTCAGCATTAGGTATAAAACTGATGAAGAATTTTAAAACAAATAAAGTCAACAAAACTATTAAAATTGGCCCTTGCTGTAGATCCAGACGACAGCAGACAAGAACAACAGGACTGGATACGGAAGGTTGATGCTCATCCTCCATCTGGATCCTTTGAGGCCAGACGTGGTTTGATATGAAATTTTGACATTAGGTTAAACAACAACCTCTCAAGTGAAAGACACCTTCCTGTATCTTTGGCTCCAGATCCGAATCGTTCCCACGTTTAAAGGGTGAGTCATACCATGAGAGACTTATTTCACCCACACTTCCTGTTTGAAAATGCTCCTAAAGGAGGCGTTGCCTGGTGGACCAAGAGAGCAGCACTGAGGCAATGATTGACAGCACCCCCCTCAACGCCCTCTGAGTTTCTCAGTTGGAAAAACAAGCGCACGCACATGAGCACACACACACACACACACAGCAGACTCACCGCTCAGGAGAACAAGCAGACACAAAAACTGCAGCAGGCCGGAGGATTTAATCTTCGCTGCGATCACTAGAAGAAAAGGGGGAGGAGGATGTTTTTTCAAGGAGGCAAGCAGCTCCAAACCGTAACGTTTCATATCGGCAGGTGAGTGGTTGAGCCACCTGGAGGTGCGGCCGAGACTCAGCTGGAGTCCAGTGCAGCGCAGCCATGTAGTACAATTGGTTTAGGTGTTACTCGCTCTTTAAGCATCTAGTTCTGGACCAAATCAGTTCCATCTTAGAAACTCCTGAACAGTGGTAGCCTGGCCTGCCAGACTCTCCCTCTGTCTGTTCTACACAGAGGACTAGTCTGGAAACTCAGAGGCAGCGAGCACCATGAGGGGTGGGACTAGCCAGCTCAAAAATAGGCGGAAATGACGATTTATTGCGCAATGCTCTAGTTTTTTAGCTGTAGTCAAAGATGGCGTCAAAGGAGTGCTGCTAAAAATATCTCTCTCACTGTTCACGCCGAGCTGCACTGCAGTTAACCCCAGCTTTTTTTACTTGTTTCTCCATTAGCGCAAATAAGAATAAGAATAAGAATACCATTATTTGTCCCTCAGTGGGGAAATTGCAGTATTGCAACAGCACAAGTACATTAAAGTAAAGTAAGGAGAAGTAAAGTAAAATATGAGTAGTACACAAACAATATCACACAAAAGTATTTAAGTAAATAACTTGAATTAAAAAGTATTGAATTGTGAGTTTGATCATTATTGCACATAATAACAGTAGTAGTAGTAAGTATTGCACCTGTATTGGAAGGTGATGATGGTATGTTACAGATGTATGTGTTACATATTTGGATTGACCATTAAAGAGTCTAACAGCTGCAGGAAGGAAAGACCTGTGGTATCTCTCCTTCACACAGCGAGGGTGGATCAGTCTGTCACTGAAGCTGCTCTCCAGGACACAGGTCGTCCTGCAGGGGGTGTGACTCGTGGCCCAGCACAGATCTAAGTTTAGCCAGGACCCTCTTGTCACCCACCTCCTGCACTGAGTCCAGAGGACAGCCCAGGACAGAGCTGGACTTCCTGATCACCCTGTCCAGCTTCTTCCTCTCTCTCTCTGTGATGCTGCTGCTCCAACAGACCACACCGTACAGGATGGCTGGTGCCACCACACAGTCATAGAAGGTCTTCAGGAGTGTCTCCTTCACTCCAAAAGACTGCAGTCTCCTCAGGAGGTAGAGCCTGCTCTGGCCCTTCCTGTACAGCGAGACCAGTCCAGTTTATTGGTCAGGTGAACACCAAGGTATTTATACGAGTCCAGTCTCTCAATGTCCGTTCCCTGGATGTTCACCGGTGAAGGAACGGCAGGCCAACGTCTTCAAAAATCCACCACCATTTCCTTCGTTTTCTCCGCGTTGATCAGGAGGTGGTTTTGCTGACACCAGTCCACAAAGTTCTGCGTCAGTCCTCTGTACTCCACATCGTCGTCCTCGGTGATCAGGCCAACAATCGCAGAGTCATCTGAGAACTTCTGCAGAACACAGATGTCCGTGTTGTGTCTGAAGTCAGCATTGTAGAGGGTGAAGAGAAAGGGTGCCAGGACAGTCCCCTGGGGGGCGCCCACACTGCAGGTCAGCAAGTAATATAAATTTATATTTTTATATAAATATAATTTAAAAATAATATTATAATAATATATATATATAATATAATATATATATATAATATATAATAATAAATAATAATATAATATAATAAATATAATTTTATATTAAATATAATATAAAATAAACGCGACACCATGATAAAATGTGTTTTTTTTTAGCTGCAAGCACCTTCCTCAGTAGAAATGAATGCACTGGGGGCGAATGGCGACCCATCTAAGATGGCGGCCGGCCACCATGGCAACGCCAAACCACGAGGAGTCTACATATATATGTCTGTGGGTAGCACAGCGCAAACATCTTTCTTTAGAAGAAAGGCTTTTAGTGCTTCTTCTTGTTGTGGTTTTAAAGACATGTCCAAGTCATTTAGAACAGAGGAAAGAGCCACAGCAAACTCCACTTCAGACGCCATCTTCATTGTTTATGAGAAACTGAGCGTGGTGGTGTGTGATGTACGCTGCTCAGCGCTGATTGGCTCAGTGAGAACTCTCAGGGGGTGGAGTTATTTGAATAGGAGCGTTACCAGATCCATTGCTTCCCATAAGGAAGCATTGGTATGGCTGGCCAGGCTAGAACAGTGGTACCCCTGGAAAATTGTTGGCCACCCCACTGCCCCCCTAGGGAAGACCCCCCTACCCCCTTCATAAAAACACAGAAGTAAAAGATAAAAACGCCTGTTCACACGAAACCCCACATTCATCTTTTCTAATTAAGACATAAATGTTAAAGCCAACCAAAAAAAAGCATTTTAATACATTTTAAATAAATGATTTATTTATTAAATCACAATTTAAACATTTATGTATGTCACTGAGTTTCCCCGTTTTACAAAAAAGTGTAAATCTCAATAGACAGCAAATAACACTGTTTAAGCAGTTTTGACATCCTAAAACAATAATATTTGACTGAAATTACTGTTTGAAATGTTGTCTTTTATTCATGAAATGTTTGTTTTTCTCACATTTCAGGTAAATGCTTTGGATGCATAGGCCTGTTGTTTTTTAATGAAAAAGGAACGAAGGAGCAGAGCAATGCACAGCTACAGGCTAAACTCTCCTAGTTTACCACTGAGACAAATTATGTGTGCCACCACAAAATGTTCACGGCCCCCCCAAGAAACTTTTCTGGGAGCACCACTGCTCCTGAAGTGTTGATGATTTAAAGCCTGACGTGGCTTTATCTTACCCCACCATGCAAACATGCATGCGTTCAAATTCATGCAACGTGATGAGCCACTGTCTTTTTGAGCTGCTACATCTAATAATTCATTTTCTGCTTTCTAGCAGAAATTAAATCAATTGGGAACTACTGTAGTGACTAAATTAAACTAAATTTAAAAATTTCTTTTTAGCTTTCACGGATCCAATTTATCAATTTTTTTAACCATTTGACCTTCAGAGGCCTGAGCACGTCCATGTTTGTCAAAGCTGAACATCTTTGCTCGAGCAGAAAGAATAAAACACCAACAAAATGAAATGAAATGCTTTTATAATCAAATATATTTGTGTTTGTAGCTGTCTGCTGTAGTTTGTAATCGTGCGTGTCACACACACGTTCCTGGTTGCGTCAGAAGGCATCTATGTGTGCTTTGACTGTGCTAGGCAATAATAAAAATCACACCAGTGGGGGCCACATTTCTCAATGTTGTTCCACGTGTTTAAAATGCTAATAACCAGTTTATTATGTACTACATCAAATGCAAATGTTCCGTTTTACTGCCGCGAAGTTTCGGTCGACGTTAGCATTTGCATATCTTATGCCTGTCTCCTTAGCATGCATGGAGGAACTGGATGGTGGGCAGACTCCCAATAAATAACATTTACAGGCACATTAGACAAACAAGCTCCAATGATGCAGCTATTAGGGAATGCAGAAAGCTAGCCCGCCTAAACGTTGGTGTTTGACACAACAGCATATGGTGTGCAAATTCCCCCAAATCAACCTAATGCCAGCTTTATCTGGAGATGTCAGGGAGAGCAGACGGATTGAAAATACATCGCTTTAATGGCAGAAGCTTTACGATGTTGAGAAAATGCTGCAGAGGAATTTGCCTCTTTAAGACCAACTGGCGACTCGGTGTGCATGTGTGTGTGTGTGTGTGTGTGTGTGTGTCAGAGGAAGACACTGAGAGGAAAAGCTGTTAAGACATCATTCAAATGCTTAATTGTAAATAAGAAACTTTGACTGCTTTAATGTTTGATTCACTTTAAGTTTTAATCACCTTCAGGCTTCATTCAGACGCCCACCAAGATGTGAAGTAAACATTCCATAAAAACAGTCATTTATCCCGGTAAAGCGCATCCGACCGTAAATCTTGGATATGAGGTGGGACATGAGGACACTTTAACGTGGCCGACTTTCCAACTTTTTCCTTTTTTTTCTCCTTCAGCAGCTTCACTTTGCAGCTTAATGGTGTTGTTGAAGCTCCTCACACAGAGAAGATGATTTATGATAATAGACCGTACTAACTCTAAACTTATAGAGAAAAAAGTGCATTAACTGTTCGTCCTTTTGTCTAAATTTGACTTTTTTGGAGGAATTTAGTAGTTGTGTTTACTTTTATAAATGAGGGAAATACAAATGCAGGGAATTTTGTTGTCTAGACTTGATTAGAAAAATAAAAATAAATCCAGCTGTAATCAAATCAGAATTAATTGTTGAGGCAAATTCTTTCAAATTTGCTGTTTGAGATTAAAAAAAATGGCACACACACACACACACACACACACACACACACACACACACACGCTAAAGAGGTTTGGACACATAATAATAATAATAATAATAATAATAATAATAATAATAATAATAAGAAGAAGAAGAAGAAGAAGAAGAAGAAGAAGAAGAAGAAGAAGAAGAAGAAGAAGAAGAAGAAACATTTAATGAAGTAAACAAATGGGCTGGTGAGGCTACATTCAGCAAATTTAGATTTTCAGGAAAGTAAAAAAAAACTTTTAAAAAGACATTTTATCTTATTTTTGTCTACAAAAAAAACATTTTTACACCAGTTTGATTCATCTGCTTGTTTTAGAAATACTAACCAGGCAACTTTAGCTTTCCACATGGGCTGATATTTCTACTCAAAACAAGAAAATTAGATCATATTAAAGAATATTTACCCTATTTCAAGTGATTTTGCAGTGTAAGAAAACAAAAAATAAACAAGGTGTTTTACTGTCTTGAAAATCGATTTTTGCTGTGAAAACTCAGGAAAGCGCGAGTTCTGGGGCCCGTGTGATGGGCTGAGTGCTGATGAGGAGGTGAAGGAAAAAGAAACTTGGAAACAGAACAAAACAACAAACATTACAATAAATAAGTAAGAAATCTTATAAAACGTTGAACCAAAACTCCAATAAACAAATGAGAAAATGTTATCAAGTTGAGTTAATTTACAAAGCAAATAGTAAGACATGATAATAAAAAAACAGACATTAAAACGTTTCACAGAGGAAGATAAACATGTTACAATAAGGCTCCCTGTATTAGTGCATTATTAAGCACTAATAAACTATTAAATAAAGTATTAACAACTGCTTAATATTGATGTTAATATTAAGTATGCATTACTAAGCAGACACCCCCCCCGGTACTTTGTCCTAACCTTAAGGACACTTAATAGTCAACCTTAACGTAACAAACATGTATTAGTAAAGATTTTCTAGCTGTAGCCAAACAACTGATTCAGTTTTGATCTGCTTTAATTTAACAGATCTTGAAATTTTGTCATAACTGTAATTAGCACAGAACTGAAAATGTGAAGCTGAAAATTAGTATAAAAAGAACTTTAAAAAACAACAAATAATTGTCTTTCTTTGATTTGCAGATATCAATCACAAATATAGATTAATGTTATATTTTTATAGTAGGAATGTGTAATACCCTGACATTTTCTGAAATCCTGATTTTAGACATTTTATTATTTATCCATCCCATCTATCAGTCACCACAAAGCTACAAAAACATGTGACATGATTAGATTTAGTTCTATTTCTAGAGCTGAGTCTGAGGTGACAAGTTCATGTAATTATATCTGCATTAGGATGGTCTCTTTTAACCCAACAGACATCCTCTCTTCAGACCTCCCCTCCTCTCCTGCAAAGGCCACTCATGATGAGATGCCAGTTTTCCTCCGTTTGTTCTCGCTCTTCGCTCCGGATGAGCGTCCGCCTCTGAAGTGATGCTAATGCTCTCTCTTTTTTTGTGATTCCCTCCTTCCTGCTTCGAGTCCGCCTGATAATCTCTCGTCCTCCGTCTCTCTGCCTGCTCCTAATCCGCTCCACAGCCGTGAAAACTCTCCATGAGTGAGAGGTGACCCGTTGTAATGAGGGGAGGCAACCACCCACACACACAGCCGTGGAGGGTCTAACTAACACACACGCATGCACACACACACACATACTTGTACGCATGCACGCACAAACACCCACACACATGCATGCACAAACACACACGCACATGCACAAACGCACACACAGCCACATGCATGCACACATGCACAAACACCTACACAAGCACGCACAAACACGCACACACATGCATGCACACATGCCCACAGGTGTGCACGCACAAACACACACACACATACACGCACGCACGTACAAAAACACACATGCATGTACAAACACACACACATGCACAAACACCCACACCAACATGCATGCATGCACACACGCACACACACACACACACACACACACACATGCACTGATAAACGGCGAGTTGAGAACATGATGAAACATATTTGTATGTCTGTATGAACAAAATCATTATTTTCTCAGACTCCTGCAGATAAAGTGCATAAATTAGCTGCTTTTGTCTGTTTTGCACCAAGTGAAATAGATTTTTGACATTTTATAGTTTTGTTTTAAATTTACTCCCTTTAAAAATAATCTGTAACACTTATTTTCTTTTGCTCAGAAGCAATAAAACGAGCCAACAAGTAGCTTTCTGATTGAAAGGAAGCAGCACCAGATTAAAAAATCATCTGAGTAAAGAAAACAAACGGCTCTTTGACGTAATTTCAGATCTGTTTATGGGTGAAAGTTTTAACTCATGAGCAAGCATCACTTGTCCTGATATTGAACATATTTTACAGCTTTGCAAAATAAGCTATTGGTGTGGCTGATAATTTTTTAATGAGAGCAATAAGTTTGAGCCGGAGCCGTAACTCTTTGGCTTGTGAGCGAAACAATGAGCAGAAACAGAATAAAGCTGAGTGGAAGTGTCAGTCTGGAGATGAGATTCGCTTTTACAACAATGTGATAAAGTTCACTTTGTCTAAAAACATGTTCTTCAAATCTAGAATCAGCAGATCTCATTTTTAATTTTTGTGAAAGATTTTAATTCAGATGTGTGATATTTAAGCTTAGTTGTTAGCCTAGTGAACTAGACCAAAGTATATACTCACATATATAGGATGGCTTGCCAGGCTACTTAGTTATAGGAGTTCAGCAGCATTTATTTTATTTGCAGCAGCCCCACTTGAACCCTTTAAAGGTGGAAAGGGAGATGTTTTTCTTGTTGTTCATACAAGCTACTTTTTAAACATTACAGTAACACTTCAAAGGGTCCAACCGCCTTTCTTCAGGTTTCCTCCCTCTGCACACCCAGAATACAGAAACGCGTAAGGCTTGCTCCCGAGGGTTTAGTTTTAAATTTTTGACCTGTTGTTGGCACATTTCATCCTATAATTTTTAACGTAACTTTTTTACATAATTGCGCAACAATTTAGCACTGTAGTTAATTTAGTGTGGTGTTTTTATGCTGCTTTCTTGGTTTACTCTAAACAAAATCACAGTAGCTCAGTGCACCCACCACTCTGGGAAACCCCACGAAGTTGAAACTTCCAGAAACCGACCTAAATCTCCTCAGACACAGACACACACACGCACGTTTCCAAGGCAACTAACTGAGAGCTCTGCCAGCCAGGCTGCGTTCACAGACTACAGGTCCATCACATAAACGTTTCCCAACAAGAACGGAACCAGGCTCTAACCAGAACATGTGAAACAGCTTCTGAAGTGAAATTTGCAAACAGAACATTCCGTCCATTATACTAGACAGCCCAGCTCTAGCTTCACTTCAAATTCAGCTGCTCCAAGCCAAGAATGCATGGTTAGTGCACAAAGAGGAGTATGAGCAGAGGGGGAGAGATATTCAAAGGAACAGTTTGGTGGATGAAGCTTGATCCAGTCATTAAGAATGAAACGTTCACATTGATTGGATGAAAAATTTCAAGGATTTTAGGTTTCAAAGGCGATAAAAACTATTATTTTTTAATAAATATACAATTATCAGTATTTGAAGAGCATTTGTAGCAATATATGGCAAAAATGCAAAAACATCTTTTTTGTGCAGAAGTCAGTGCAGCTATGCATAAGTTATATCCTTGTGTGTGTGTGTGTGTGTGTGTGTGTGTGTGTGTGTGTGTGTGTGTGTGTGTGTGTGTGTGTGTGTGTGTGTGTGTGTGTGTGTGTGTGTG
Organism: Aphyosemion australe; assembly: GCA_006937985.1. Lineage (NCBI taxonomy): Eukaryota > Metazoa > Chordata > Actinopteri > Cyprinodontiformes > Nothobranchiidae > Aphyosemion > Aphyosemion australe. Next base: position 1,990,034 of record SSNS01000090.1, read on the forward strand.
GTAGACTTGCACATGGACATTAATCCACTTTATCCACTTTGTGGCATTCATCTATTAAAATGCACACACTTTAGGAAAATGAAGTCTAAATTTTATTATCCCTGACAATAACTAAATAAATAAAAGTGCACTGACAAAAGTAAATCCTGACTGATGATTTTATGCATGAAATGTGTTTGTTTGCACCAAATAACCAGAAAAAAGAGCAGCATTTAAACACATCCAGAGCCTAGCCTCTGCTTGTTAGCAACAGTTTCTCTGATGCCGCCTTTCCTCCAGACCCGCTCCTCTGGTTCTACGTCAGCAGATGGTCTGACTGGTCCCTGGACGGTCCCGGAAACTGGGGTAAGGATGGAAGAGCAGAGGGGGAGATGGAGAAAGGTTGAGGGGGGCATCCTCATGGGAAAGTGGGAGGAGACGTGTGTCCACAGTCCTGGCCCTGTCTGATGGACAGTTTCTGCTCGCTGTTTCCTCCACGCACACTTTGATTTAACCCATTTTTTAGGAGGACATTTATGGCATAGTGTCAATCATGGAGCCAAAAAATTATTCTAAACAGATGGGAGCAACTTTATGCTCCCAATATGTCCTCGATGAGGACAAATTATTGTCCCCTCGTGTCAGAAACACACACACAAACATACTGCGGAAAGACGAGTTCCCCTCTCCATCTGCACCTAAAAGACTAGAGCGCCCCAACAATGAGGTGACCGTGTCACTGCCTGAGCCAAAACAGAAGGATGGAGAGAAAAATGCAGCAAAATGCAAGAAGAGGAAGGGAGGGAGGAAGAGGAAGAGGAGAGGGGAGGGACACATTAACAAGCTATAATCTCAACTGCCTTATCCATAATGCATTGTGTGGGCCAATTTACATGGTGCTGGTCCCTCTGGGAGAAAGGAGATCATCCATCACATTACTTTATTAGCTCCCTCACACTCTCTCACAGATGCACACACACACACTCACACACACACACATCATTATTTGTCTCTGCCTCTCCCTCTGTTTTGTGGGCCTGTTTTGTCATGGTAGTTGTTCCAAACTGCTGCTGCCTCTATAAAACAACTCCAACCTGAGTCGTATTGTGCAGGCTGTGACAAGCAGGGAGGTTATTCATTTTTATTCTAAAGCACACACCCAAGTCGTTTATTTCAAAATAAAATCTGCATCATTGGGAGGACTTGGCCCAAAATATAAAGTACTGAGGAGTTGCTGACTTGGTGTGTTGTAGACTCATTATTACCTGTTTGTCCCTCACTCATGAAAACTTTAAAGAGCCACAATTTTTATCAGAATCAAAGTGTCTGGAGGTGAAATATAAAACTTTTTTGCTGTATTTTAATGCTTGAATTATGCTATTTTAAAATTTTACTATTAATTTTAGTTACAAGACTGGACTGCAAATAAAATTAACATTAATATATTAAAAAATTATTAAATTTTTTATTTTTTAACTTCCTGCTATGTTCTATATTTGTCTTTTTAAGGAACGAATCAGAGATAATTTGACTTTCTTTGTTAAAACAATTATGTGAAAATATGTTGCAAGTTTGCTTCTCTCAGCAACAGCAGCTTATGTTTCTCTACCTGTCTGTTTTCAATGATGTCATCATTAGGTGATGAGACTAAAAACCGTTTTAACACAAACTGTGATCAGTGAATTCATCAAAAACTAAAATAAATTCTTTAAATTACCATTTTTTCATGTTTTGTCAATGATTTTTAAAAAATCACAGCAAGTTTGGACCTAAGAAAATGTAAAAACTTTAATTAGTATTTAAACAAGATACATTGATAATCAACTATTCTGATGAGTAATTTAATAAAGTAAAATGAAAGCTGAACATAAAATGTGTTTTTATTCTGTTTCAGCAACTTAATACTGAGAATTTACAAAGTAAAATTTGATTGTGTTAATCTGCATCCTCAGAATGTTGATTTTTTATTTTTTATAACAACTTTTGGTCCTTTTGGTATTATTTTTAATTTATTCATTATCTGCATCAGTCTTAAATATAGGAAAGAAAGTCCTAAAACATGTAAAAATGTCCTTTAAACCCCATAATTGTATCCAGTTAGCAGCAAAAAAATATATTTTGCCACATAATATTATGATAATTAATTTCATGCTAATACACTGAGGCATACAGTTATTATACGTTATTTAAAAAATAATTTTCAGTTAATTTTATGAACACACGTACTCACGCACGCGCGTACACACACACACACACACACACACACACACTCACACACACTAAAACTATGATTAAAATGAAGGAGGAAGCATTTCTGGGAAATTGATTTACTGTAAACATTAAAATAAACCCAGTTTATGAGTGTGGTGTGTTTCAAATTGTCCATGTGCCTGGGAAATTAAACGTTTCACACACACACACACACACGCACGCACGCACGCACGCACGCACGCACGCACGCACGCACACACACACACACACACACACACACACACACACACACACACACACACACACACACACACACACATCCATCAGATGCCCTGTGAATAAAAAGGCCTGTAATTACAATCATATATGTGGATGCTCGGCTCTGGGCGCCATACCGCACCATTAGTATCACAAATAAGTAATAATTTGCTAATGACAACATTATGTTGAGTCAGTTTAGGGCCAATTAAAGTGAGTGATATTTACATATGCCTAATGAATCACCGGCCGTGGCAGTTCGGGCGGGTTCTAATGAATATTCATCCAGGCATTTCTCCCCTGCGCGCTGCAGTTTATAAACTGAATTATGGCTGATTTGCCCTTTTAAAAAATGAACATGGGCGCATCTCCCACAAGGAGGCGGCGAACAATAACGTCTGATTATAAAAATGCTTTACTGCTGAGCTGCCGGTGAGGAGACGGCGGCAGCGTGGCTGAAGCGCAGTTGGAGAGGAGCGCAGTCCGGTCCGGTCCACTCCGGTCCACCTTTGTGGAGCATTTATTTACTGCGCGCTTTCAGGGTGGTCCCTCTGAGAAGATGTGATTTGTTTTGGACTGGAGGTAGTTTGTCTAGCCAGAGTTAGTTCTCTGCTGTGGGGGGGGGGTGGTGACCTCTCAGGTGCAGGGATCAACAGGCTGCATCAGTTTGCATTCAGCGCGTTTATCATGCAAATCAGCAGCTCTCTAGCAGGTGTCAGCAGAGGCGGCTGCAGCATCTTTTAACAGGACTGCAGTCATTAGAAACACAAACAGGAGCTTCTGCAGATACACGCAGCTGCGCCTCCTAAAAACACAACATGCTCTCAGAAAAACGCCAGTGTTTAAAATATGCACGGATGGGTCTGACTGCAGGGGCCTTTAAATGTGATTTTTCTTCTTCCCCCCCTAAAAAAGGGAAATTTATAAATTACATTATTTCTAAAGAAGGATTTATGCATGCACAAAGCCAGATGTAGGCAATATTTTAAAATATATACAGCGTTTTAACTGATTGGTCTAAGTTAGTTTGTGCACTTTATGAAATATGAACACAGAATCAATAAAAATAAATAATTTGCAGAGTCAAGTGAACTAAAACAAATTGTTAATTTAAATCCTATAATACCAACTCCTTTGTTATTAACGCTTAATAATATGGGACTTTTGTATATACATATAAACAACAAACAACTATATATTAAATATGTTTATTGAACTAAAAGTATTTTCTCCTCACATTCAACATTTGTATCTGCTGCCACCTAGTGGTTTAGTCTGAGAAGGGAACTTGCGTCATAAAGAATTTTGATTCCTGACCTAAATGGGAACCAGAGGTCAAAGGTGAGGGGTATAACAGCTGAACTCGTTATCCACTGATATTAGTTCAATAGTCATGGGAACTTGAGTTTTTTCTCAGCAAAGAAAGAAAAACATATATATATAAGACTGAAACATGCAGCATAAATAGTTACAATATAAATAAATATGAAAAAATCAAATTATCTCAAGGTTTCCTTTTCAGTTTAAGACCAAAACAAAGCATGCACCTTAAACACTGAATCCTTTATCAATACACAAAGCTGACGTATATGACGGACGTCTCTGGTAGTTTTGCCAGGTGGAGGTCAGGAAACGGCAGCACGCCATCGCGGTCTATGTGTGTTTGGACCGTGTAGGCCTTGATCACTGCTCCCCAGTCCAGCACAGAGCTGTGGATGATTCCCAGCCTGGCCTGTTCATGAAAAGCCGCTCCGAGCTCCCTGCCCAGGAGGATGTCTTGGATTGAGGACACAGTCAAAGAATCTCTCACTGAGTCCACAGCAAAGTCCATATTAGTGTCTTTGTCCCTGTTGTATCTTTTGGAGTCAAAATGAAAGCCAAAATCACTGTCCAGGTCAGTGTTGGTGCTTTTGACTCTGTTTGCATCTGAGCACCGATGAAACGGCCTCTCTGGCACGTTTAACAGCGTCAGCCTCTCCAGTTTCTGCACAGCGAAATGCTCCTTCAAAGGAAGCGAGGCCGTCCTCCTGGCCTCTCCTGGAGGACCGCAGTAGATAAGTGTGAGGTGTCTCACTTCGGAGTTGTTGAGCAGACGCACCACGTTGGACGGCGACGTGAACCAAACGGTTAAATGTTTTTTCTGGAAAACAGGAGTGGAGTGTGACAGAGGCCAGTGCAGAGAGGAGAGCTGGATGTTTTTGCACCTGCAGTCGGTCAGTGAGGAGGCGCTGCAGGGCTGTGGGTCCTGGCTGCAGGAGTAATGGATAAAGCTGCTGTGGGTAACATAAGCCAAGCACATGTCAGCCACCGGTGCACAGAGCAGCAGACAGAGGAGAGGAGCAGGAAGGCTGAAGTGCATCCCGACTGGAGGAGAGTCTCAGAAAAGCTTCTGACCGATGGACATGAGTGGGTTTGGTGTGGGGGGATCAGCTGTTTCTACCAGAGCCTGTAGAAAAAGAGAAAAAAGACAAATCATCACTGAAACACTGCAGAAAGTCTCTTTCCTCCATTCCTGCCTGCAGCATGATGCATTTGTGAGTCACTACATTTCACAATCATTGGACCTAAATTTTCAATACTTTGTGCATTTTTCAAATCTCCTTGTTCTACGTTTCAGCAGGTATCAGTCATGCATGTCTCTGGTCTGTCAGAAGTTTATGTTTCCAACTTTCTGGCATTCAGTCAAAGAAAACAGTTCAAAGTCATTATAACATTTGCTGAGTTATATTCATGCTGGGGGAGAAAAGTTACCACTATCACATTGTTTTTGCCAAAATACTATTTGATGTCTGTCAAACTGTGTTTTTTGTTGGTATGTTGTTTTGGAGCCATCTAAAACATGGAGACTAAATATTTTACAGCAAGCTTCCAGTTAAAAGGTTCCTTAAAATTAACCTTAAGTGTCGTATTACATAAATTTACTTATGTGTTCTCTTCTAATGGATTAGTACTTTCCTTTAAAAACTGATGCAGGAATCCTAAACATGCCATCTCCCTCTTGTGGAGAATCTAAGTACTGCGGACTGTAAAATCACTTATAAATATAAATTAATACTAGTAGTGTGTGTTGGCTAGAATCTGTCATTACGATATATATTACAATACATTGGGGGTGATATTGTGATACTAAAATTCAGATGATATTTACAATTTTTAAGACAGGCAGACACTGAGACACATCCAGTTTAATCACGAGATCTAACTGTTCCATCAGAAAAAACCACATAAAAGAAATACAGTAAATGTTTGCATGTTCATTCGCAATAAAAAAAATATCAATTTAGTATCGTAACAGGAAATATTGCAATATTTCAGTCGATATATTATTAAATCCCTAATTTACTATTGTTGTGTTATTATAAAACTACATTTTAATCAAATAACAGATAACCATAAAATCATTTTATTAAATTAAGCCCAAAGTCTCTCCTTGCTTTTAATGTTTAATCTATGAGTGTGTATGCACGACTGACCAAAGATAAAATACAATTTGAGCAATTTAGTCATGTATTTTGTGTCTCTTATTGCTTTAATGTCCTGAACTGATGTTGATTAAATGTGTCACCTCATCTCAGACGGATCATAGAGAGAACAGGGAAAAGAAGCCAGACATCTAATGATAATAAGGTTCCTGGAGAGACCCACAGATATAAAACCAAGAGTGTACTTAGTGTGTGGCTGCGTTGAGTTATCCTGAAACGAGGGCTTGTGAGTGCGGACATGTTTTGGACATAGCTTTTGGTTTTTAGTCCATCTTCAGCCCTGGCAGACTGAAACTGCTTTTTGCTCATTTCAGTGGCTTTTTTCTTGGCGTCTCTCTCAGCAGACATTTGTCAACAACATGATTATGGCCTTTGTTTTATTTCAGCCAAAACCTTCAGCTCCAGGAGAGACGCTGACATCACGCCTGTCGTGACGCCAACGGGCAGATGATGTCATCGTTACTCTGGGCTGCTGTTGTGGGGATTTTTGTCGGTTATCAGACTCATAGTTTTGTTTGGTTACGAAATAAAATGTTTTTTTTATCATTTTTACATGACCTCTGACATTCACTTTTTAATTAGGTCCACATGGTATATATATATGGTAAATAAATCAATCTACCTGAGAATACTCTTTTATGTTGTCACACATTACCTTTTGTTTTCTTTCATGTAGTAAAATTGTAACTTTTTCATCTGCGCCACACAAACCACATCCCGACCTTTTGAGGGTCTTATAAAGCAGTCTAAACCACTAGCTCTACAGCAGGATATGGTTACGCTGCTGAGGCTGCTGCTGTGGTTCTACAGCAACATCTGACACAAACAATCTGTAAAAATGAAAATGAAGTCTAATTTAATGTTGATTAGAGTATTCAAACACCACAATCCACTGCATTCCAGGAGTTATTCTGTGTAATCTTGGCATCATGTCCAGTTTGACTCCATTTTTATTGAAAGAAAAAAAAATCTGAAACCCAAAACATCGTCATGCTGTTACTCAGAAAGAACATTCAGGTCAGATTACCTTGACAATGACTCTTGACCCTCATGAGGAAATATAAATGAGTGTTTATATGAACACAAGGTGTCCAGGTTATAAAAACAAACCTCCCCCATCTTTGGAGTCTTATTGGAAAAGCTCAGAGGTCGTGTGTATTTTTCATTTAATACGTATTTTATTACAATGTGTAGAAAAGGGAGGTGGACATTCTGACAGCTGGTCTGAATTAGGGCTTTGTCACACACACACACACACACACACACACACACACACAGAGAGAGAGAGAGAGAGAGAGAGAGAGAGAGAGAGAGTTTGTGATGGGTGTGTTCTTCCTGAAGGCCAGTAATAGGGATACATTGTTTGGCATTGGGAAACCTCATTGAATGTCACACACACACACACACACACACACACACACACACACACACACACACACACACACACACACACACACACACACACAGTGAGAAAATTATAACTGCTCTGAGATTCCAGAGAAAAACACTGTTTTGAAATCTTGGCTTTTCCAAAGGTCTGGTAGGTTTTCTGGTTTGGCGTAAAATCAGAGCAGGAACTCGACTCTGTCTTATTTTGAAGACTGGACAGAGCTGACTGCTGCATTCCTCCGCTGCCCCCGAGTTACACTTAAAGAAGAGTTATCCTCCAACTGCACTTTAACTTGTTGTTTCCCCCCATTAGGCGTTTACACAAACTCATATCTATGGAGGCTTGATGCTGGTTTTCATGAGTAGAATATTCAAAAACAAAAGCTCAGATATTGTTTTAGCTGATTCCTTCAGTTAAATCCAAACATTCAGCTGCTCACTAAATTTTTGTGACTCACCAGAAAGTTAAATGAAGTTCTAATATCCGTTTCTCCTCTCTATGGCTCTAATATCTTAGATAAAGCAAACACTTTTGGCAAGTGTGTCTTACTTGGCATGGATGGCTTCGTGAACAGCCTCTGTTTGGTGAAAAAGTGTTTAGGTCCTACAGGACTGATGGGCTAAAGGCTAGTTCAAGCACAGCCTAAACCAAATTGTCTGCCATCATAAAATCAGTCATTGCAGTTCATGGAAGTGCAGACAGAACTAAATCACTTCTTCACAAATGTGGAGATTACACTACCGGCTAGCTACATGGAGTGACTGGGTGTTAGTGTTTACAGTCCAGGGGAGGAGAGATCTGCACTCGAGACTACCTGGATGCGGAGGAGCGGGTCACAATGATAACACCTCATTCAGGCTTTTGCAATAGCTACAGTTTACGAAAGCTGAAGGGAAGAAGCAGCTGAGATAGGAAAATGCCTGTGTGAGGCCAAAAACAGCTTTGGGGGTGTGTTTTATAATTAAATAACAATATAGCATGGTCAAAAGCTCCACAAAGTGGATTTTGCATGATGTAGGACCTTAAAGAAATTCTTGCTGGATGAGCTGCAGGTGATAGTCTCACAATAGTTTCAAAGTCCAACTTTTTTTATTTGATCAATATTTGATTTTCCTTTAACAATGTTGTGATTATGTCACTTTTATGGCCACAAATCTTTTCTAGACTGTTAACTAACTAATCAGTTCATGAAATTACCACCAGAATAAGTTAGTTATAACTGTAATATTCTGAAATATAAGAATAGAAGGAGTCGTTGCCTGTAACGAGGCAAATGTCACACCCAGAGGGACTATTTTATTTACTTCTATATCTAATTGTGTAATTTTACAGTGCAAACTTGTATCTGATTAAATGGAAAAAGCACTCAGCCTAAATGTGCTTATAACACTCCTTTAAAACTCATCAGTTCTGCAAAATGATTCAAGTCGGGGGTTTTGTTGTTACTCAAAGGATATTTCAGCACGAGGAGGCCAGGATCTGTTTTAACATCTCAGCCACAGAAAACCAAGAGTTGCATTATAAAAACAAAAGAAGTATTTCAACAAAAACACTAGGAGAAAGAGGAAGCCCAAAGTCAGCACCAGTCAGCAAAACAGAAAAAGAAAATAAAGTTCAAAGAGGAACCAAAGCCAACAAAATGGTCAGAGAAAAAAGGAACAAGCACACAGGTAGAACCCTGGGCGCCAACTGAAACACACAGAAAAAATAAAGATGTGAGAATCCTTCAGGAAACCACGGGCAGGAAGTAAAACAGAACATGACAGTGACTTTCAAAGTAAAACAGGAAACAGATGCTCAAGACTAAAAATAGACCTTTTTTTTCATATTTTATAATCCAGCTAATTAGTTGTGATGTCAACACAGACAAAATAATCACAGTTTTGTGCAAATGTCTTCTTTTGTGCAAAAACTGAGTGACGTTTGCATAAAAACGTTAAAGTAAAAAAAATGGCTGCATTCTGTTGCCTTTTCTGTCAAGATTATTTTAATGAATTGAACTTTCTATGGAGGCCAATTCATGAATAACTTGAGCCGAATGATGAAACAAATGCAGAAAATTAGCTCAATGCTTGAGGAAAAATGTTTAAATATCATTAGAAAGGCAGGATACATTTCTGCAAATTCTATAAACACAAAATATGATCAAATAAGAGCCACATTTTTACATTAAAAATCCTAAATTCATGCATAATAAATAGTAGGAAACCTATAAAATGACATATTTGTAACAACATCCATAATCCATGTCAAAGCAGCTCCATCAGCTATTTCACTCATCTCAGTTTGATACCAAGCCCTCTGCTCTGTCTGCAATAACAGCCAGCTACAGTCTGGTGAACGGGCAAAACCAAGAAATGAATCTTCCCATTACCTCAATGAGAAAGCCGTAATTATTCCCCAACTTGTTCTGTGGTTTCTTTACGAAGCGAGTTATTGTGAGGGGTTTCCGTTTAGCAGACTTTGAGGCTAGGGCCAAAAGCTGCTGAGATGATGACAAAAGCAGCCGAGGCTCCGAGGACAAATCAGGTAATGTAGACAAGGATAGGGTTTCAGCCCACTCCACCAAATATGTGTGCTGCAGCTTTTAGACAACACACAAGTGAATGAGTGTGGCAGTAATTTATTCATTCTCACTTTAGTTGAGTCAAGTGTTAGGAAATATAATTTTGTTGATCTGATGGGGGTGAAAATCTGATTTTAAACTCTCAAATCGACCCTAGAAATATGATTTATGGGTCCAATAACGTCGGTCCGGCGTTTTTAGCAGTTTTCCATGGGATTGTCTCCATTGCATAACACAGGAATGTTATGAGCTGTAATATGAGAATTAAAAAAGCAGGCTTGGATTTTTAATCCACTGGACTCTAAAGTATAACTCTTCAGAAGGAATCAAAAACATACATATCAATGCAATCAAAGCTGAGTTTACTCACCTCTAACTCCTGCTGTGGAGCAGATGTGTGAATGCTTCTGCTGGACGCTGGAATGGGGAGGAAAACGTTTGTGTCCAGCTGACGTCAGGATGTGGGAAGAGTCCCACAAAGGAAGCCGTAACTCCTCATTTGGATGTTTTGCTTTTAAGTGATGTAAAAAAAGTTTGTAAGAACTATATTGAAACTTAATATTAAAAAAAAAAAAACAGCCTGGGACCCTTTCCCCAGAGGTTAGAAAATTTTGACAGATTATCCTATTTGTTATGGTTAAGTATATCGTCTAGGCTTAGATGTTCATAAAATGTGTAACTTTTGGTAAAAGTTAGATTTTGTTCTGTTGTGTTATGGAATTTGAGTCTTTGCAACATTTACATGCTATTTAGTTTTCTGGTAAGACTAGGAGCCGTTCTCTGGGGCTCCCTCAGCTGAAATATGGGTGGCTTCCCAGAAAATATGAATATCAGCCAGCTTTGATGCATTCGAGTGCTGTTGGACATAACTAAACTCGTGCTAAACAGGATAGAAAAAAGTGCAGTGTTAAAGTTTATGATCAAAATCCAACCTGATAAACATTTATTTTTTTGCTTTGTTACATTTTAAGGTTTCTTAAGTGTGTTGTGTGGACTTGTATTTATTCACCGAATCTTCTAGAATTAAGCTTTTTTATTTCAGGTTTCTGCCATGCAAAATGATCATTTTAATGATAACATTAAATGCATGGGAAGGATTGTGCTATAGCTTTGAAAGCAGGTGATATTTTTTAGAAGAAATTGATCCTATGAGAATCTAACTTTATTTGAACGATAGCATAAGACGACTGTTTGGGGGATTTGCTTCAAGATCTCCACCATAGTCCCTTTTCTCAAGAAGCCAAGGATTACTGGACTCAATGACCACAGACCTGTGGCTCTGACCTCTGTGGTCATGAAGTCATTTGAGCGCCTGGTTCTCCCCCACCTCAAGACCCTCACAGCCCCATTCTGGACCCCCTGCAGTTTGCCTACAGAGCCAACAGGTCTGTAGATGATGCCATCAATATGGCTCTACACTTCATCCTGCAGCATATGGACTCCCTGGGTCCCTATGCCAGTTTGTGGACTTCAGCTTAGCCTTCAATACTATCCACCCGTACCTCCTTCAAGACAAACTGTCCCAGATGCACATGCCTGATCCCATCTGCAGGTGGATCACTGACTTCCTAACGGACAGGAAGCAGCAAGTCAGGCTGGGTAAGAATGTTTTGGACCTGAGGACCATCAGCATAGGTTCCCCTCAGGGTTGTGTTCTCTCCCCTCTGCTCTTCTCCCTATACACCAACAGCTGCACCTCCAACCACAAGTCTGTAAAGCTAATCAAGTTTACAGACAACACCAACGTCATCAGACTCATCTCGGATGGGGCTGAGTCTGCCTACAGAATGGAGGTCAAACGGCTGGTGTCCCAGTGCAGCCACAACAACCTGGTGCTAAACGCCCAGAAGACAGCGGAGGTTGTTGTGGACTTTAGGAATCACACAGCTCCACTCCCCCCATAACCTTGTCTGACACTCCCATCACGATTGTAGACTCATGTCGCTTCCTGGGTACCACCATCACCCAGAACCTCAGGTGGGAGCCCACCTTCACCTTGGTCTAAACAAAGGCCCAGCAGAGGATGTACTTCCTGAGGCAGCTGAAGAAATTCAACCTGCCAGTACGGTTGATGGTACAGTTCTACACTGCAATCATCAAGTCCGTCCTCACCTCTTCAATCACGTGTGGTATGGGGGAGCTACCATCAGGGGCATGAAGAGACTGCAGCGTGTTGTGAACTCTGCTGAGAAGGTCATTGGGTGGGTGCAAACGTCCCTCTATACAGGACCTGTACACCTCCAGGACATTGGGGCGTGCAGGTCGGATCACAGTTGAACCTTGCTCCCATCTGGCAGGCTCCGATCCATTCGGATCAGAACCTCTCACCACAAGAACAGTTTCTTCCCCTCTGCAGTTGGACTCATGAATGACAATCCTAAGACTGCTCATTCCAGTCACTTTGTTTCAGTCACCTGACCCTGTGTTGTGTTTGCATCTGACTGTTTCACTATGATCGGTACCTACACTGTCTTGTATGTACTACACATTTTTCTAATTATTGTTACCCTATAAGATTATTTTATTGTGCTTATTTCTTGTTTTTGCACCAAGTACCGCAGCAATTTCCTAATGTTGTGAACCTGCTCACACATATTGGGCAAAAACCCTTCTGATTCTGATTGATCAATTATTTATAGTTTGGTGTAATAAGCTTAACTAGTAATTAAATAATTGTATGTTGCTGTAATAAAATGTTATCTTTCAAATGTTTAGCTTTCTAAAATTTGACATATCTAAGTTTTAGATAGACGTGAAGTAATGGGCATGTTTTGAATCTGCAGTTGCAGCTGAACATCCATCCTTTAGAGGGCGCTGTCTCAGAAACAGTAGAAGCCTGTATCGGCAGCAGGCAGGCGTGAACATAGACATTGATAGACCCCTCGTGGCCGCTATTGCCTATGGGCGCTGACGAGCGGTGGCGCCGCCATCTTGGATCGGTCGCGCCCCCCCTCCCTTTGCAGAGACATTGAAGTGTCAGCATGTTAAATCAACCATAACTCATTGAATACTGAACCGATTTTGATGCGGTTTTCTTCTCTGTAAACTTCACACATGTAGCTCTGATACAGGACACATGTTTGAACGTTTTTAATCATAATGGGTTTGCTGTGGGTACATATGGGATTCTTATCCACTGCCTAGTGACAAAACCTATAGAAAAAAAGATCAAACACATAAAAATCACAGTCAAACAATGAGAATCAAAATAATTCAAATAGGACTATATACCAGGTGTGAGATCTATGGTAGGTATTTATAAAAAACACACTTAATATATGATAGAGAAGCAGCAAGTACTACTCAGCCATTTTATTATAAACAATATAATTCTTATAACAATTTAAATAAATGAGTGTTTCATATACATATAGTACCAATATAACTCAAAGAGAGGGTGAGAGAGACAACAACCAAAACAAAGTCTGAATGACAAGAAATCGACAAACCATCTGTCAGAACTGACTGCTTAGTGATATTCTGGTTCTGTTGTATTTTTGTGTGTAGCTGAATCTATAACGCTCCACCTGTGAGAATAAAACTGTAAGGCTTGTTTTCAATACTTAGACATCAATTCTGATTACTTTACAGCCGAACACCACACGGGGAGAAAGAGAGAGAAAAAAATAACTAACTGCTTTAAGGAGTTAGTTTTATTTGTTTTGTCTTAATTAATCTTTTGCTTGTGTTGAGAATGTTTTAAAATAGTAATTGAAAGCTTTACATGAGCTAAAACCCCTGGAAGAGGACTGCTTTGTAGAACTTTTATCTGGGGCTCCCTTCTGCAGTTCAAGAGAGGTGAGTTTGGCCACGTGGTGCTGCCTTCTCTTCAGAACCACAGACTTAACCAATGAGATCAAGTCTGACGGCCGTGGCATCCAGCATGACAGCTACACATCTGTGTTTAGTTTGGTTTTTCTGGCCCAGCCCAGCCTCATCATCTACCAATCACAGCCTCCTGTAAAGGAATAGAAACATATTTAATATATTTGCATCAGTAATTTCCAAAAATTGAATTGGACAACATTAAGACTTGCTTTGTATTGTGTGTGGAGTGGGAGGGGCAAAAATAGAGTCTCTCTGAGGTACTTGTTTTTATATGCTGAAGTGAACAAATTTTAAGCATGTAGTGTGTGGACATTTCCACATTGTGGGGACATTTGGCTGGGCATCACAATGACAAAATACCCTAAAACATGGTTTTAGACATATGGTGTGAATACGCTTTTGGTTTAGGTTAGGGTTTGTGTTATGATGTTTAAATACTCACATCATCAGGCTGAGGTTAGTCTCTGGGAGGTCACAGACAGGCTCTCTTTGGCTCTTCTGGATGTAGTTCTGCACTTTTCTGGTTAAAACAATCAAGCATAATGTTTGACAATAATATACTGTTTATAGTACACACCTGTGGTTCTCAGTTTACATCAGGGAGCCTCTGGTGCTGTGAAAACTCTGGGGCTCCTAGACATGATTCTTAGGACGTTTATTAAAATTAATTAATTTTTGACAAATAACATCAAGACAAGGTATGTGGGGATAAGTATTACACTCTGCCTTGCGATTGATAAAAGGATATGTACATTTATGAATGCTGATGGCCTTATGATACACTTACTGTTTGAAGGAGAACCAGGAAGCTGAAGAGGAAACAAACTCCATCTGACACAGCCCAGTTCTAATCATAATAAATCAGCTGCAGGAAGCCTCACACTTCTTCCTCACATCTTTTGTGGGAAAACCTAGAAAACAAAAACATGCAATTTGCAGATTAGTGTCTACCAATATTGTACAAAGGAGGTCAATGCTATTTTCTTAATTCATCTTGTGTTATTCCTACTATTCTGTTTACTTCTTCTTTAAGATTTCTTCTTTAAGATTTCTTAGAACCTTTCTTTAACCTAAAAAACTGCATTTCTATTGATAATGAACTAAAACTCCTCAAAGGGTAAAACCAGAAAAAAGTTCTGCACAGTAATCCTCTTTAGCATGTTAGCTAACTATTCTCCAGTCAGAGGGGAGGTTCTGAGACATGAGCTATATCTGATACCAGGAAGATTTGTTTGATTTCTACAGCAGCATTCTTGTGTCAGCTCTAACCTAAGTCAGTGTTTTGGAATAAATGATTAATAGTCTCATTTAGCCTTCATTGTCAGGGGAGCACCAGCAGTAAACATGTAGCTAACGTTAGCTAACTAGGAGGTGCTGCTGGTGGACACAAATATAGTACAACAAAGTTATATTTACAAAATACAAACAACAAAAATGCTCAAACTTACTTGTGAAAAGTTATCCCCCGAGCCATGGTCTCAATATTCCGCCGATTAGAGCAAGAATAAACCGCACAGAGCTCAGGCATCATGTTTACTGCTGCTGTTATGGTTCGAGTCTGCCGGAAGCCCGACCGACCTAAGATGGCGGCCGCATTTCCTGCGCCAGAGCGGCCAATAGGGGGTCTATCAATTATTATGTCTATGGGCGTGAATCTGCGGTCTCTGAGTCAGGAAGCTCCCGGAGCTCCGAGGACCCACAGTAAAGATCCAGAAGAACAGCCAGCTGCTGCCTCCCCACGCCTCCACAGCGGTATCCACCATCGGTCTGCTTCTTTTGTTGTAGGAGCTGGAGGGAAAGTAAACATTTGTTAGACGGAACATGCAGCGTTTGACTAAAATCCACACGATTTTCCCTTTTTTCCTTCTTGGGACCGATTTTCTGTTCGCTTACGGTGAGTAGAGCAACAAGCTAGCGGACGTTTGTTTTAATGTTCGCCGCAATGTTACATTTTCCCTCGATTATATTGTAATAAAATGGAGTGAAATAATCTGGAGTACCTTATCGTTTTGCGGGAATCTTTTTGTTTCGTCGCTGGGAAGTTCGGTGATTCCCACAGCTAGCTAAGAGCTAGCATGTTTTCAGAGATGTAGCTCTTATGGGTCTTTAAAACGAGTTTATCACGATAGTTAGTTGTAAAATGTGTTTTTCTATACTGATTTACGCCTCTCTGGTGTCTAAATGTTAGAGTTATAGCGCCAAAATGTTATATTTGGGGGAATTATTGTAAAAACCAGGTTTAACCTTGTCAATATTTGTAAACGAACAGGAGGCTGTGTCGCAACAATCGTGTTCAAGAGGGTTTTATACAGAAAACATTTGACGTGTTTTGTGTTCCTCTTTGTAGTTTTCAGTATTACACAACTGTAGATGTGCGTTGGGCTGCGTTTGTCCAGACTTCTTAAGGAATGGATGTAAATCAGTGGTGTTCCTGGTCATGGAGGACCCCTAGCCAGCATGTTTTGATTTCTTTCCCTTCTCCAAAACACCTGATTCACTGTTCAGCAGCTTACCAAGCTCTGCAGAAGCCTGGTAATTATCCATTGATCAAAATCAGGTGTGTTGAAGCAGAGAAAACGTTGAAATTTAGAACAGGGTTATTTAACCCTGCTCGTCTAAGGCCACTATCTGAATGTTTACCTGCACCAACACCTGGTGTTAATCAGTGGATGACTACAACTTCTGTACTTCAACACACCTGATTTTAATCACTGAATGAAAACATGAGATGACTGTGCCTGACCATGTTGAGCATGTGTTTCTAATGAAGTGGCTATGTTCTCTATTGTTGTTTTATCAAGTGTTTAAACTCCAGCGTGGGAATGTTGTGGGTTTTTGTTCTTCCCTGGATGTGATATTCACCCTGCAGACTGACACCATCCTGAGTAACCATCCTCCTCAGATAAAGAGCTTTGATGCTGACAGGTGTGGTCTCTTACCAGCACTCACTTAAAGCTGTTATAGTGAATCAGCAAAAATCTGTTATTGGATTTGCTATAACAGCTTTTAGCCTGGCCTGTCAGACTCTCCCTGTCTATTCTACACAGAGGAACAGTCTGGAAACTCGGAGGCAGCGAGCACCATGAGGGTCGGGACTAGTCGGCTCAAAAATAACCAATCCGAAAAAAGGTGGACCTCTCACTGTTCACGCCGAGCTGCACTGCAGTTAACCCCAGCTTTCCAGCATTTTTTACTTGTTTCTCCATTAGCGCAAATAAAGGTGACAACACGATATGTGTTTTTTAGCTGGGTTAGCACCTTCCTCAGTAGAAATGAATGCACGGGGGTGAATGGAGACCCATCTAAGATGGCAGCCAGCCACTATGGCAGCGCCAGTCCACGAGTTGTCTACGTATATATGTCTGTGGGTAGCACAGCGCAAACATCTTTCTTTAGAAGAAAGGCTTTTAGTGCTTCTTCTTGTTGTGGTTTTAAAGACAGAGGAAAGAGCCGCAGCGAGCTCCGCTTCAGACGCCGTCTTCGTTGTTTATGAGAAACTGAGCATCACGGTGTGTGAAGTACGCTGCTCAGCGTTGATTGGCTCGGTGAGAACTCTCAGGGGATGGGGTTATTTTAATTGGGAGCGTTACCAGACTAGTTCTCTGTGTAGAATAGACAGGCCAGGCTAAACGGCTTTAAAGGTTCTATCAGAAAAAAGATTTTGGACTATGATCGAAACACAAGCATTTTTGGATTTACTGCACTGATATATCCAGAATTCTAAATCACTTTGGATAAAAGGGCCTTTTAAATAAATATAAATATGCTGTTCCTGATTATTTTACCTTTAATCTTTTATTTTATTCCATTATGAAAATTAGCTTTTCTTTTTCCTCATCAAACATTGACTCCAGTGAAAAAACAGGACATGAGTAAACAGTCATTATAAACTCTATTCACTGACAGTATTAACAGTGTCTCTCGTAGATCATTTAATGTCAAGTTATTTGAAAAATAGTTGCTTTTACAATAAATTGGCCACTATTCTCTTCCTACAACCAGTTTTCTCACAAGCAGTTTTCTCACACAAATTGAAATCTGAGAGAGGAATTGAAATCCTTTCATAAGTGACCACTTGCAAAACAAACATCCTATGTTGAAGACTCTGTCTCGCTTACTTCCTGTTTCTTAATTAAGTCTAAACGATGAGTTTAGCTCAGTCAGCATAAATACAGCTGATCCATTTATTTTCCTCTTCTATATTTCTCTATCAGCTTTTTTACTTTGCCGCTGAGTTGTCTGTGGAATGGGGTTTGGAGCTTTAAATCAAATCTGTTAAGCGAGTGTCTGCACAAATGTTTGCAATATTTATTTCTAAAGCTAATTTTTATTGGAATCTGTATTTTACATCAGAAGTGACAGAGATGACTGTTGTGGCGTGTTCACTTGGGTCTGCTGCTCTACAGTAGAGCTCTGAGTTTTTCATGAGGTTTGACTCTAAAGTGTGTGTGTGTGTGTGTGTGTGTGTGTGTGAGAGAGAGAGATCTGTGCAGCTTTTTGAGCCTATTGAGATATCAGATCTCAGATGAAAGTGAAGGGATGAGTCACGAATCGCCGCTGACACTTCAGCTACATGTGACTGGGACTTTCCTCAGAAATGATCACCTTTGTCTTTGTTCTGCTACTTGCTGTTACGGGAGCTTGTTCCCGTCCTGGCATCGTGTCAGCTCTTCACTGTTGGACCTTATTAGGGGTGTGTCATAATGAGAAGGACAGAAAAGCACCTGGCATACCTAAACAACACAACGAGTTGCTGTCAGCCAGTGGTTTACAAGAAATGGAAGAGACTCAGTACTGTCCTGGCAAATACTGGAAATGATGCAAGCATAAAACTGAAAAGACTGTAGCTAAGAATTTGATTAGAAAATGTTTGCAGAAAATACTTGGCTAGATCTGGTTTCTTGTTGGTTTAAAATCACGGAATTTCTGTTTATATCATTAGGAAGTTTTGTTGTTGCCGCTTGGGTGATTTGCTGGTAAAAACCCACCTTTATTTGTTGTTGTCCAGCGTACACGCTAAAAAGATTAAAAAAATTAGACTGAATTGGAACAAAATGCTAAGAGTTTGTGTTAGCTTAGCTGTTTTCTGGTGGTTTTAGTTTCTAGTGACCTTTTTAATATTACTTAAAAGTCAGCATCACTGCTCATCTTAAACCCTGTGGTCTGTGTTTGCTGATTGTTTTAAATTTAGTTCCTCTAAGTCATATAAGTACAACAAGGAGGTTGAGTCAGCTGATTGCTGTGAAACTGAAGAAAACTTCTGCAAAGGAATATTTTTAAGGCAGCAGTCAGACGTGTCCCATCAGGTTTAAGGTGTGAACTGTGGTTTGTTGTCCCACTGAACCGTACTTAATCATGTGCATTCAGAAAGAAGACTTGTCTGCTGACGGCTAATGAGGAGAGCAGGCTAGCTTCAGTGACGCGTTCTTACAGCTACAAGTTATATAAGACGCTGCAGTGCCTTGTGTGGCACTTTTAAGATGAGAATCACACACACACACATAGACTCACTATAACAGACTGAAGGTTCTGGTTTTTACCTTCTATTTTTTTGTGTTCAGAAATTGCTGGGGATTTTTGTAGTGTTGATGTTTCTGATTCACTTGACTGCATCCTGTGCTTCATTGGCTTGTGAAGCTGTCAGTCTGTGGGTTGTCATGACAACAGAAGCGTGTGTGTGTGTGTGTGTGTGTGTGTGTGTGTGTGTGTGTGTGTGTGTGTGTGTGTGTGTGTGTGTGTGTGTGTGTGTAATGATGCAGGAACCTAGGTGTTTGTGTGCTTATTTTTTATCAGCATTCTATTTATTTTGATGGCGTGACTACGGCCACTATTATTGAAGCCGGAACAGGAACAGCTGACTCGTTCGGTCATTAGTAGAAACTTCTAATGTTGTTTATGTTTGTCTACCAGCACTACCCTTTGTGATTATTACCTTCTATACATTCAGTTTAGGTCCAGGTTAGGGTGCTGGTTCTATTCTCATCAGTTTATTTCTAGAAAAACTTTATTTTTAATTTTTTTATAAAACTTTGACATCAGCTTGAGAACCTGATTGGTGGTTTTGTGAAGGACCAGGTCAGCTTTATGAAACGTAACTCAAAAAGCTGCACATCATTTATAACATTTCGTTGTGTTAAAATGTAAACTTTTTTTTTATACGCAAGACTTGAAAAGGTGAAACAAGTAAAACCCTCCAGAGTTAAGTTGGTCAGGTTCAACACTCCCCTGACAGAGAGAAGCTATAATCATTTTCTTACAAACTGCTGATGAGAAACGACGTTTTGCACAAGTAACCTCGTTTTTGAGCGCTGATACCATCTGCTTTCTCTTCCTGCTTTTGAGATGTTTTTGATTTTCAGCCACAAACCTTTTTTTTCTGTTGTAGCTTCAGTTTGATGATAATTTCTTCTGCTCAGATGACATTTAAACATGTAAATGTCCTTTTCTGAGAACAGCTACTTAGTATTTGACACATTATTTTTGCACGACCTTACTAAGATTATGTTTTGTTGGTGCGTCTAACATACTTGTTATCATTTGGTATCTGAGACAATTTGTCTGACTGCCAGGAGCAGAAATCAGGCCTGTTATGTTAAATTATGTGAGTGTGTGTGAGTTTATCTTGTGGTTAACAGCCTCAGCAGCTAACTTAACGTTTGTGGTTCACACCTTTTCAATTTCTGGAAGATCTTGTGTGAGTCCTGACCCGAGTGTGATTTTGTGTGGGTGTTTTGTTGGAGGAGGCATCACGTGCACACATGTAGAAGTGGCTTCACAAGAGGAAATGAAACTGAAGTTAATTTGCTTGTGAATCTTCAGATCTGTAAGTGATTCATCCGTGGGATTGTTTGGTTAGGTCAGCTGACTAGAATCAATGAAACTGGCTAAAGTCTAGCTAACACACAATATACTTTTTTAAAAGCTAAAGAATTGGAAAAGTATTGGAGATGAACCGATTCTGGTTTTCAGAGCTGATACCAATATACGATCCTTATCCTTATACAATTTTAGCAGATTTCAAACTGGTATAAAAACTTACACAAGTTAACACAACATTTTTAATTTATTTTTTACACTTTTCAATTTCAGAAATAATGTCTGGTTTGGATCAACTGTTGACTTAAAACAATATTATGCCCAAAAAATGCCTAATTAAATTATGAGTTATCAGAATTTTTAGGATTTTGCATTCGTTCAATAAAACAGGTATAGTTTCTATGACGCCGCTTCCCCCTCCGGTTGGCTATTAGCGTAAAATTGATTCACAACATTGTTTAGAACAGTAAGCGCCCTGGCCTGAAGTGGTCAGTATTGCAGTTGAAAGGAACTAATGAAGGATATGGATGTCCTCATTTAAAGTTCTGCATTAGACCCTTTTTGCTAGTTTTGTTTGTGTTGTATGGGAATGTCCTGGGGTTCAGGACCTCTGGGTTAAAGGACTTCATTGTATTACTGATTTGAGTCAGTGTCTCCTTGGATCCTGTTGTTCACCTATTAAACGATCACTGTTGTGGCTATCGCATATGAAGAAAACCTGTACAGTCTGGTTTGTAGGATTGACTTCAATGAAGAAATTCATAGCCCAATGATGGGAACTGATTAACATATTGTCTTTTGAGTAATATATGGACATTGCCTATGGATTTGTCATCAGCAATGAGCAATAATGCAAGTTGAAATACCACGACACCTCGGATGGACTTGGTACATGACCTCGAGAGACGATTAACAAAATGATAGACTGGCTGGTGGACACTGGGTAAGGGTCGGGTAGGTTTTGGGGTTAAATATGTTATAAACAAGAACGTTGTTCATAAATGTGAATGTTCCCAATAATTAAAACACTTTTGGCTGCATTCCAATCGCAGAAAGCCCCCCAATGCAGATGTGACAAAAATTGCAGTTCCCCCGTCATCCATTAGGGGCTGACTCCAGAAAGGAGCAAGTTCACATTGACTCCCATGGTAGGAAGAGGGTAGCAGAGTTGCTCAACAAAAATGCACGACAACCTCCTTTAGCCTTGGTTAGCTCGTAGCTACATCGGCTTAAAGTTTGATGGGTGTCAATCATCTGCCCCCATCCTCTCAGCTCCATTTTAGTATATTCTGGGAGTGACGAGACGTGTGATGCGGCCAAGATGGTGGTGGGAACCTCCCACTGGGTTTTAATTCAGCCCTTCAGAAACCTACGAGTGACGACGCAGAGGGTTTGTCCATTATATATACAGGTGTGTGGTTTTGCTGTTGGTTTTGAGGAACTCTGCTTTGTGCCAAAAATGTCAGGAAGTTGCATAAAGGATGTGGAAGACAGCAGCAGAGATCAGAGTAACGGGGAAAGTTTAGTCGTTTAATCGCAGTAAAACTGTTTAATCACTGGTATGCTTCTGTTTTCCTACACTGTGGTGGATTTGTTACATCAAGCCATGACTAAGTCTAAAGCTCAAACTCCTTAAATGTCAGGCTTTGTTATTAGAAGTATTTTGGTTTGGTTCACTATAGATTGAAGTCCCGTTTGATAAAATTCTGATCCACTTTTTGTTTAAATTCTGTGAAAATTAAACGATGAAATCCTGATTTTAACTTTTATTGTCTAATTCCTCAACATGTCGGTATCTCTGTGTCCACAGTGGCGCCACCGAAGAATGTGACTCTTCATTGTCATAACCTGCAGAACCTTCTGGAGTGGGATTATGACCAAATGTTGCCTGGACTGAAGTTCAGGGTGGATATTAAGTCGGATTATGAACTAAAGAGGTATGGGTTCTATTTGTTTACATTTCCTGCCTGACGTATATTTTTCTTCCAGTTGTTTTTAGTTTCATCTCTGCTCTAAAATGACAATAATGTCATTCATTGTGCTTTGCATCCCCCCCCCCCCCCCCCAGTTGTCCAAGAGTGGTTTGGGTGGACCAACCTCCTCTACAAGCTAACCTCTCATATCTATCAAATCCAAACGCTGGATACTTGCTCACCGTGACGGCTGTGATTGGTCAAAATGAGTCCGATCCTTCTTCAAACATTGTCTTCAGCTATTTCCATGAATCCTTGGCCAGTCAAAAATGTGAGTTATGATTTTGTTTATAAGTCACTTAAGGAGGTGTGTCCAATTGCATCAGTATAGATATCAGCTGTTTCTGTTGTTCCAGGTTCTTTGGACCTTCCGCCTGTTAATGTGACCCCCCTGTCAGATGACCATGTCCAGCTCAGCTTCGAGCATCCGTGGCTGCTGTACCACGAAAAGCTGTTTCTATGTGAATCACAGAAGAAGAAGAAACGCCTCCCTCTTTTCAAGTATATGGTGACTGTTGGACAGGTTAGGTTGCACACAGTCTTCTACTCCATTCTACGTTTCATCAAATATTAGGGATGTAAGGACTAAAGTCCCGGTTTGGTACATATCGTGGTTTTGCTTTTCCACTTACATTTTTTAGTTTTTATCTAAAATACGAACTAAAATAGAATGGGAAACTGCAGCCTCAACACTTTGGCTAATGCAGCTGAAAGAACGGGCTGAACTGTTTGAAAATAGAAACATTTTCTATCTTTGGGAAATGAACTTTCTGTATTTCTTTATGTGCAACAATAGGAGTTGCAGCTTGTAGCCTTGTTCAAGCTCACTAAACCTTTATGGTTTTTGATAGAAATGTTCATTTGGCCACGTTGTCTGCTGAAAGGACAGATCTGCTACTGTAGAACATAACCTCTCACTAGTGACTGAGGTTATGGAGCCCCCAGAGGGACAAGAGAAAACAGTTTATTTTGTATCCCGACTTGTTTTGAGAGATCCAGAGATCATTTTTTTAAGAGGTTCTGCTTTTAGTCGTGCTGAACGGATCAGCGGAGGTGATCACATATTGTAACATTCTTCTCACAAACAAACAAATGATTCACTTGTGTCGGTTCTCATTGTTTTATTTAATTTCAGGAGTTACAGCGTCCATAGCTGCACCACAAAAAGAAAAAATTAACAACAGATGCCTTAACCTGGAGTCCACTTGTGTTCATTGACTGCTCTTTCTGCATCTGTTACACACACACACCAGTGACTCGTTTGTTTGGTGACTGAAGCAGACCTTCACCCCGAAAATAAAAGGGAATATTCTTGGCGTTGCACTAAACAAAGTAGGGAAGTGGCAGGACAAATTTGGGATCCTCTATGGCCCAATCCCAGTACTCGCACTGCGCCCTTCTGTGAAGTGCACTTAGACGAGGTGTGCAGTAAGGTTTCAATTGGGACAGGGAGCATTGCGTCATTGACCGTGACGCATGCTGGAATGCCGGTCGCTATTTGTGCTACTTTTAAAAAAAACTTTATTGGCAACTTTCAAACAAACTAAATTTAAATACATTGCTGTCCACATTAAATTTTAGCCTAAAACCTTCAGAGCATGATTAAATATCATTAATTGTCTTAAAATGAACGTCTTTCATTTGAAAATATATATTTTCAGAAAAGGCACTTGAGCCATTGCTCCGCCTTCTTCTCAAACTTCCCACGCAGCAATGGATTGTGGGTAATACCCTTGCCCAAAGGCCGCATCGATGCAGACTTGGGCGAAGTGCAGATTAAGGGTGAAAAAAGGAACGCGCAATTGAAGGGCACAAGGGTGGAAGTATTGGGATTGGGCCTAAGTCCACTCTGGGGCTAAGTTTGTGGTAGCTTGTATGCTGCTAATTTTAGTTTTGACTTCTGTTTAACGCTGTAACGGTTGCTAGACGACAGGACAGTCATAAGACCATCCAGGTGTTCACTTGCAAGTATCCAGTCAGTGATTAAAGGACCGGCTGTGTGGTACCTACTAGTCTGCGCCGTGGACTGAGTAAGTCGGGTCCTTTGAAGGATGCAGCCCTTGAATTTGGACACAGGTGCCTCTGTCGCTGGCTGATGGCTAATGTGTGCGACGCCGTTACACATCTGTGTGGGAACTTGCTGCATGTATGATCCAAACTGAAAGTTCTTACACCCCATCATAAAATGTGATCATGTTTTAGGCTTTAAAAAAACAGTACCTGCAGTGTGCTTTAATGTTGCATTTAATACATGAAGGTGTGCTTGTGTGTGTGTGCAGAGGAAACATCACCACACCTACGAGTGCACGGACCGTGTGTGCGAGGCGAAGCTGCGAGAAGGGTGTGTGCACAGTAGAAACTGCACAGAAGCTGCACAGAAGAAACACTGTCTGCAGATTGAGGGAGAACTGGAGAAGATGCAGGTCAAGTCAAAGCAGTTCTGCACCCCACTGCCAACACGACTGTCGACTGCCGGTGGGTTAAAATGTGACTTTTTATGTTTATTTCTGAGAAAAGGGAGGGTTCAGACTCTGATTAAAGCCAAAACCACACATCTGACATTATCTTCGTGGCTCAACCTCATCAGTATTTGGGAGTCGACTGAAAAAAGGAGCACCCTAAACTTTACTTTTTTTACTTATTTATGTCCTCTCACAAACATGTTTTTATTTAGCTTCAGCAGCTTTCTGTTGTTTGTAAATATTTGTCCTTTTTCATGCGTTTGATCTAGGTCACAACACCGGCATTGTGGTTACCATTGTGCTCGTCCTACTGGCAGCTGCTGGCGTCGCCTGCATCACCATCATGGTTTTCATTAAAAAGACAAGACCCTCGTCTGATTTGCCTCGATCTATTGTACGGTTTGTTAGTTCTGCTCTCTTTCCCGCCGGTTGATGTTCTAACCCTGCTCTAACCTTGCAAAACTCATTTGTGTCTGACAGCGGCCCAGCTCACCAAGCAACCAGTCCACCATGCTGATGGTTAATGAGCCAATCGCTGCCGTAGAACAGCCTTCCTCGCCCACACCTCTACTGACAAGCATCGACACGAATGACGCTGAAGAATTTATCCATGTTGGAAATGGATCTACAGAGCAGGATTTCCGCATGCCCATAGGGATAACGCCTGATGACCACGATGGGAACATGAACAACAAACAATCTGAATACATGCCAGGCAGCAAGTTGGAGGAGGAGGAGGAAGAGGAGGAGAACCCCTCCTGTCCCTACGAGAGACGTGCAGTTGTGGTGGAGCTGGCTCCTGATGAGCGTACTGAAGGATATCGTGGCTGAAGGACAAAAGAAATTCACCTGGTGTCGTTCTGGGTTTCTGTCTCCTTTTTTTCCATCTTGTTGTAGAAAAGGCAACCAGAATCACGTCAGGTTGCATTAATATCAGCAACAGATGAACCTTTTCTGAAAAAGTTAA
Organism: Aphyosemion australe; assembly: GCA_006937985.1. NCBI lineage: Eukaryota > Metazoa > Chordata > Actinopteri > Cyprinodontiformes > Nothobranchiidae > Aphyosemion > Aphyosemion australe. The sequence continues at coordinate 2,015,966 of SSNS01000090.1, forward strand.
AAGTATAGATCACCTTTAAAGGTTTTTTCAATAGGTTTGCTGTGGAATGGGAGTCGTACTCAATATTCAAGTCTGAATATATCCTACCTTGTTGTGGAGTTGCTAAAGCTAATGGTTAGCTTCTACCTGTAGCGGCGCACTCTGCTCTCTCCCGGCCGCAAAATCAATTCCTCCGTCCACAGCCAGGAACGCTAATGCTTTCTGACCCAATCGAGTTCCCGTCTCCTTTCTTTCAGCAGCTAAAGCAGACGATACGGGTGTTTTTTTATGCCTGTGCAACTCGGTGATCGATTGTATTTCATAAAGAAAACAAGTATTACACTTTCTGAGTGAGCGAGGCCTTTAAAACACATATTTTTTTATGAGTCTGAGTTACATTTCACACTTTTTTGCTTCATTTGAATCACAGTTTACTGTTTTTTAATTTATGAAATGACTTCATAAGCCTGCTTTTGTTTTATTCCCTTAAGAAAGAGACGAGAGATTGCACTGTGCTGTACTGAACTAGATGAGTATTTTTGTCAGTTTAAATATAGTTGCACTACAACTTGGCCTTGTTCTAGATTTTTATTTTAATCCCAGTGACTGACAGGTCGTCCGGGTTTTAAAGCCTTACTGGAAAAAGACGACCTGCATTTTCACTCCACAGAGAGGCGGTGGAGGCTAAAACACTTCCACAGAGTCCAGGACTTCCTCGTTTATCACTATAATCAGACATTTACCTGAGATTTCTGTCACACAGTGACATCTGCTGCTTGTACATGAGCATTACACGTTCATCAGTTATAAGATGTTTTATCACCTTGTGATTACTTGCACTTTCCCCTCTTATGTTGTCAGGTGTTATTTAGCTGACATCGTTGATATTTCGGTGAAATTTGTGTTGTACTTCATTAAAATGGAGCCTCCTGTAGGAGGGATTTAATCCAGCGTTTGAAATTTGATTGCATTTGTGGTTTATATTTTATTTGAACATCAAATCGGAGGAACTCGTGAACTAGGCGGTTTGATCTTTGGGGGTTGAATGTTGCTTCTTTTTGTGTGATTTTTTTTATTATGTCAAATGTTTTTAACTTGCGCTCATACTGAATGACTTATGAGCCAGACTGTGGATTGAGTCAACATTTCTAAAGCAATAACGATTAAAATGAATTAAAAATGTGATTTCCTGCATTATGAGTCTCTACACTTGTTATAATGGTTGTTGCACTTTTGTTGTCGGTGCTGCTTTGACCGTTTAACTGTTCACAGGGCTGGGAGCATACAAAAGGCCTGTTTTTCCTTTTTTGTTGTTGAAAATTGTTTAAATGTTTTATTTTTAAAAGTGTCAGCTGATTAAAAGTTTAGTTTTCTTCCTCCTGCTTCAGTGATGTTGGTTCTAAATATAAGATTATCCTGGTACAGATGGAGGAAGCTACTCGTGTTTTAATTGAGCAAAAAGGAGGAAATGTTTAAATTAGCTGTTAAAATGTTTTACATGCTATCGGCTAAAATAAAAGAATATACTTGTTAAACATTAAAGGACACAAAGAAGAGTTTGCTGATTTTATAATAGCGCTCAACAGGTCGTGTCCTCGGTTAAAGCAGCAGGAAGCGATGGGATTTAAACGGGTGGAACTGGTGCGGTCGGTGTTGAATGTTCTTAATTTAAACAGGACAGGTGCGTTTCTAGATACGGGACTAAATACTGGAATATTTAGAACTTGTGGATAAATGTGAATTAGGCATAATAAAGAACATGCATAGGAAACTACTGCATAAATCAGGTTGAGTCGATGTGCTGCAGCTCAGTATTTTCTTCTCATTCTGCTACAAACATGAACAAGTGATGCAGAACGTGTCGTTTGTTAACCAAAGTGATCAAATCTGTTCAAATAACCTTTATGCAGCTTTTATCTGTAGGTCATGTTGATGCTGTGGTTTTCTTCTCCTTTCCTTAGATTTGAGTGAAAATGCCTAAACTCACTTCCTCATAACAAAACCTTCACACCCTAATAAAAATGACCATCAACAGTTTAATCTAATCTGCGGTAATATCAGAAACTCTCCTCTCAGAAGGGAAGTTGGTATTTCTAGATTATTGCTTTAGGACCTGCAGCACTGCTCGGATCACCGCGTCAGACTCCGCCACATTACCTTTAAGGGAAGAACACCTGTCCTGATGGGTCGTGACATTTGATCAAACGTTGTTAGTTCCTGTAAAACCGGTGATGTGTAACGACCAGGGCTTCGTTTTGTTTGGTATGTTTGTTTCCTTCTTTGCTCTGTGTGTCTATAGCAACATGCTTTTGTTTATTGTGGTTTCTACTCCTGCAGACTCTTACCATCATCTGGGTCGACTGTTATCTGCTCCACTGGTTCACAGCTGGACCAGCTTTCATGAATGTTTTTCTAATAAACCACATAAAAACCAAAGGTGTGTTTTCATTGGATTCAGTTTGGTTTGTAAAAAATATGGTTTTTCACATCTAGAGACCTAAATGTGACCTAGACAGGAGAAATAACATTTATTTTTATTTATAAAAAAAATGGGTTTTGTGGTTGGATTGTGCAACAAGCTAGTTTTAGTCTGTAGTTTCTGCAGGTTGGTGATAACAGAAAAGCAAAAACACAAACTACAAAACAAAAACAAACAGGTTGAGGGTTTATAGGAGGACCGGCCACACACACACCCTAACCCCAGTACTGACTCATCTGGTCACTTTACCATACACACCTGATTGGTGGATTGCTACAGAGATGGCTGTTCTTCTGGAAAGTTCTCTTCTCTCCAGAGGAGCACTGGTACTTTGACAGAGTGCCCATTGGGTTCTAGGTCACCTCCTTGACTAAGGTCCTTCTCCCCCGATCACTCAGTTTAGATGGCTGCCCAGCTCTAGGAAGAGTCCTGGTGGTTCTGAACGTCTTCCACTTACAGATGATGAAGACCACTGAACTCATTGGGACCTTCAATGCTGCAGAAACCTTTCTGTAACCTTCCCTAGATTTGTGCCTCAGGACAATCCCGTCTCTGAGGTCCACAGACGATTCCTTTGACCTCATCCCTGGTTTGGTCTGACACGTGGTGTCACCTGTGGGACCTTATAAGGACAGGTGTGCTTTACCAAATAATGTCCAACCAATTTATCACATGTGGAGTCCAATTTAAGCTTCAGAAACATCTCAAGGATGATCAGTGGAAACCAGACCTGAGCTCAATTTTGAGCTTCCTGGCAAAGGCTGTGAATACTTGATTTCTCATATTTTTTATTTTTATTATTTTTAATAAATCAACATGAATACAAAGTTCCAAATGCAGGGTGGAAGGTTAGGGATAGGGCGAGGAGGAACATCCAGACTCGGGGTCGAGCTGCTACTCCTCCACGTCAAGAGGAGCCAGATGGCCTGGATGTATTCCTCCTTTATTGTTATAGCTTATGAGGGAAAAACTTTAATACATTAAAATACAAATAAAATAACTTAATTCAGTGAAGGTCTATAATAGAGGAGCAGCCACACTCAGCAGCTATTTTTATACAAATAAATGACAACTAAGATTTTCCCAGATAACAGGAAGTCTGTTTCTATGTAGCACATCGTATAGGATGTTAATAATCACAAAGACAGATATTTGCTCAAAAGGCCTAAAAACATTAGGGTGGACACTAACGTTCTGCAGGATGTAATTTCAGCAGTGACTGTACAAAGGTACAGAAACAATCTCTGCACCCCTCCTCATTCTCTCACATTTACAACCACTGAGAATAAACACAGATACTGTAACGAGTTTCTAGTAAACTGTTGCCCCTGTAATAAATACTTCAGCTCAGTGTGGTACTTCTTCAAATGTAAAGAGAACAAACTAGATGTGATTAGAGATGTCAGACCTGTAGTCAGAGCCTCATTTGAATAGAATATGAGAGCTGGTGTTCACAGGAAAAAAAAAAAAGCTTTAATGATTTTTCTGAGAAAAACAACAAGGGCTAAAGATAATAACGTTAACAATGGCTGCATTCCAATTAGGTTCCTTTATTTTGGGGTCACTGAGTTCTGCATGCAGAGACACTTGATGACACTTTGAGAAAACAAGTTATTTAAAATATTTATGTCCATAATTATATATTTTTTTAATTTAAGGAGCTTCCACCCAGCAACTTGTCTGGGGACCTTATACAGACAGGTGGGGACTACCTCTATCAGCTGATCCAGACTTATCCTCTCCAACAAGCCCTGGTTCTTCCCTAAAGGCATTTGGTACACGTCCAAAACACCTTCATGGAATGGATGGATGGATGGATGGATGGATGATGGGTGGGTAGGTGGATGGATGGATGGATACATGATGGATGGATGGATGGATGGATGGATGGATGGATGGATGGATGGATGGATGGATGGATGGATGGATGGATGGATGGATGGATGGATGGATGGATGGATGGATGGATGGATGGATGGATGGATGCAAGGGAAGCATCTGGAATTAGCAGTGACTCTGCCTTTGGCCCTAAAGGTGAGTCCAGGTCATCTGATTTTATACATTTGTTCTCATGTGTGATTTTTAAGTTTGTAAATCTTCCTCTTCACCACAACAGACCAGTATGGGGTCCGTATGACCCAGTCCAACTATCTAGCTGTGTTCTACTTCCACTAATAATTAAGACTCAGGGATATTTGACCTCTTCCTCTGGGACAAAAGCTCCCTCCCTACCTGGAGATGATCATCCACACTTTCCCAGTTGAAAACCACGGTCTTAGACGTGGACGTGCTTGTTTCCAGTCCTTAAATGTGAATAATGGAACCTTTGACAAAAGGACACCCTGGCAAAAATCTGACAGTTAATACGGTTACACATTTGCACATCGAAGTCCAGGTTTAGTCCTAACTTTGCAAGTCCGAGTCCAAGTGCAAGACATCGGCATACTACTCGAGTCAAGTCCCTTAAATGTGACTCGAGTCAGGACTCGAACTCGAGTCCTGGACCTGAATACTCCATCGCTGCACCTAGGGCATGGTAGTTCCACCCACTAACAGTGATACGGTGATATTGTAAACGTCTTTCTTTTTGTTCTGTTTCTTGTAAAAAGAGAAAAAACAAGTCATGTTACAGACTAAACAAAAAAAGGGAAAGGTCCTGCTAGTCGTTCTCATTACATCAGAAATTGTGGCATTTAAAGAAGGAAGTTGATGTTCTTTAAAGGTTAGTGACAGCAGCTGCATGGATTGTTGAGTGCGGGTCGTCAAAGAGCAACATGACTCATCTGCTGCTCGCCGCTTTGCTGCTGGGGAACCTGAGCCTCTCCGTCATGACACAAGGTAAATCCAGAGCTGCTCTCGTCTTCAGGGTAGTTTAGAGAAAAATGGGAATTTGACAGAAGATTCCTGAGAAAATCGTCAAATATAAAGTCATAGTTTATGATTTCAGGTTTTGTTGCAACAAACTGATCTTATTTAGAGTCTGAGATTTCAAATCTTTAAAACAAAATACGTGTACTTAATCTTTTTCTTTCTGGGGATTTTAATATCAGTAAAAGTTTTAGATTAAAACAATTTCTGACTAGAAAGAAGAAATATATAATTGTTAATAGAACTGGAGTAAAGTCAGAAAAATAAAAGTCTGAAACGTGTTTTTTCTATTCGCTAGTCCCAGAAAAAACGTCTAAAACTGTAAAACTATTCTGATTTTTGAAAATATATACATTTTTAAACTTACCAGAGTTATTTGGAGGTTTATAAAGTTCCTTCATTTCCTCTGAACAATTAAAAAAAAGGAAATTTAAAAGCTAAAGGTTGTGTTTCGAAACATTTAGAAGATTTTCAAATGAAATTTAGTTGAATTATGATGCCATAAAGCTTTATCTCTGTTTACTGCAGTTTTGTCTCACATCAAAGGTCAAAGGTCAAGTTTATTTTGTAAACTCAAATAATAGTTAGTTAGTTAGTTAGTTAGTTAGTTAGTTAGTTAGTTAGTTAGTTAGTTAGTTAGTTAGTTAGTTAGTTAGTTAGTTAGTTAGTTAGCCCTCATACAGTCTCTCTTCTTCTGTGGGCTCCTTTTTGAGACGGCACCAGATTTGAATCAAACTGACTTGAACATTTTTCACCGTTTCTAGTCTTTATTTTCTTCAGTCTCATCTTTATCTCACTTAAGTTCCTAAAAAAATGAATTCCTGTTCCAGAGATGCTTGATCCACCTTCTCAGGTGATGTTTAAGTCTGCAGACTACAGACATGTCCTGCACTGGACTCCGCCCACCAACAGCTCCACACTGCAGTACGATGTCCAGTGGAAGATGTGAGACCTGAGACACACACACACACACACACACACACACACACACACACACGCACACACACACACACACACACACACGCACGCACACGCACATAATCAAATAATAAACTTATTCCACAGCATGAACTTGACATGGCTGCATTCCATTTACGGGACACACTGCTCTTGTGTTCTAACCATCGGTTCTAACCAGCATTTGCAAATGGAGAATAGGAATGCAGCCCAAAGTTGCACTTTCACTTATAACAGATCCCTGCTGATCTCCTTGTTTGACCCCTGACCTCTGCATTTATGTCTGTAGTTACGGCGAGTCCGTTTGGTTGGACGTCCAGTGCTGTCAGGGGATCCAGAAGCGCCACTGTGACCTCAGCAGAGTCACCGAGGACCTTCGGGAGTGGTACTATGCCCGAGTGAGGGCCTCCTCTGTGCCCTCCAGCAGCAAATCCTCCTGGGCGCTGTCCCCCAGATTCAGCCCACGCTGGGAGAGTGAGTCTCAACACAGCTCCTCTTCATCATCAACACCTTCATCCTCTTCGATTGAGTTCTGGTTTAGTCAAACAGCTGCAGCAGCTCACAGAAGAACGCACGACCTGCAGCCGACTCTGATTAAAATATTAAACATTTGATATGATTTAAATATTTGAGTCAAAGGGGAGATAAAGTTCAGCTAGATTTAAATAAAAATCAACAAAACAAAACACTCGTAGTTCTTTTTAAATCCCTTAAATTTATGACTTTGTATTCACGGTTCTGCTATGAAATGTGCATCTCTGCAGCCCAGATCAGCCCCCCCTCACTGAAGCTGAACACCACCAAACAAGGCATCGTGGTCCACGTGAAACCATCTCGAGCGCTGGCCCGCAACCTACACAAGCACCACAGTCTGCTATACACCATCTACACCATCCACGCCAATGGAAGTGAGGTCTGCACAGTTAGTTACTTACTCTCCAAATACAAACGTTAAAGGAAAAGTTCGCTTTTTTAGACATTAAGTTTTATGTGTTCCTTCACCCACCCAGTGCTCTGTAAACTTTGACCCATTTCACACACACCCCCCTGCTCAGACATTTTCAGGGGAGAAGTGATTCATAAACGTAGTTCTGGCTAGTTTCGGGGGCGCTTTATCTGCGCCGTTTAGACTCACAAAAGGATTAGCCTCTGAAAGCATGGCTAATTTACATCTCACAAACAAAGAGAAAACATTTACAACGTCACCTTACAACGGGACTAGTTTTTGTCATTCGTATCCCTGCGCCGGTCACCGCGGATATTAAACAGCGCTTCGTATGTCAGCTGTTTCACTGCCGAATGCCGAAAACATGTCAGACTCCGTCTCATCTGATGACGAATTTCATTTTAACACTATATCAGATGAAGAAGAAACTTATTTTACTACTAGGATATCTTTATGAGCCAGAGTACACGGATGAAGAACTGCATTTGCTACACAAAACACACACATCAACACAGATTGTTGACAAAGCTACTGCAGTCTATGATCAACCATCGGTGTAAAGATGATTGCATAAATAATGCGCTAAAATGCGAAGATGATTGCATGAATACAGCAGACATAGCGGAATAAATCATTTTTTAAAAACAAAACTTACCCAGATTTCTGGTACGGCCGAACTCTTCAAAAACAGTCTCACTTTTCCCGAACTTTTTCCTGATGTAATCATCCTCTTTGAAGTGTGCACTGCACAAACGAAAGGTTTTGACTCGTTCCAGCAGAGTATCCTTGGAGTAGCCGATTGCTAAAAGCCACTGATGCCTTAGAGAAGCGTCCTTAGCAGGAAAAGTGTCAAACCGAAAAGGTGATCCTGTAACATCCTTATTGTTACAACCCGGGAACCTGCAGGTACGCACCATGGCTCGATATATTTAAGAAAAACTACTTTTAAGTGAATTTAGAAGTTGTTGTTTCACTCATACAGCCAGGATTAGCAGCCAGACACGAGCCCGTTCTAGCTGCTGCGGTGACCGGCGCAGGGATACGAATGACAAAAAATAGTCCCGCTGTAATGTGACGTTGTAAATTTTTTCTCTTTGTTTGTGAGATGCAAATTAGCCATGCTTTCAGAGGCTAATCCTTTTGTGAGGCTAAACGGCGCAGATAAAGCGCCCCCGAAACTAGCCAGAACTACCTTTATGAATCACTTCTCCCCTGAAAATCTTTGAGCAGGGGTGTGTGTGTGAAATGGGTCAAAGTTTAAAGAGCACTGGGTGGGTGAAGGAAGACATAAAACTTAATGTCTACAAAAGCGAACTTTTCCTTTAACCTGAAAGAGACGAAACATCTTAGGTTGGTAATAAAAGTCACTCTTGAGGTCGCCACATGGCATCATCACCATTTAGAAAAATAAAGAGGAAATAGACGAGGGAGAGGAGATGGAAGAGGAAGAGCAGAACAATTACAGAGAGAAGAACAAACTAATTACAGCGTTTTTGATTGTAGTGGTGAGAAATCCTACTTCTCTGAGAAGACAGTTAGGTGTGACAGGAAACACCAACGGTTTATGTGCCTGACCTGATTAACTTGTCATCTTTATGAGATTACATTTATGTATGCTTTTACAAACATGGGATTATTGTCAAGATGTGATCAAGAACTCCATCAACACAAGATGAGTTCAGTTGAAATCTTTTGATATGAAAAATAAAAATCTCTTCAACCGCTGACCTGAAGCCATTCATCTCTGATCTATGGATCATTCAGGTGTAAAAAGGCTCAGAAACTCAAAGGGATGAAAATAACGTTTTAGCTGCAGTAATAATTCTCTTGACACGCCTGAAGGATGATGCATCACTCAGGTACCTAGTCAATGACTTAATGCCACTGTTCATCTGCATGATGCATGCAGGTCAGGATCAAAGTCAAAAAGCCTAAAGGGTAGTTTTGTTTTTGCAGTGTTCTGATGCCATCTGATTGACACACTGCAAGGTCTGAGTGCAGATGCAGAGAGTGAGATATGCACAAGCTGATAAAACCATCACAGAGGTTATACACCAGAGCAGCTGAAGCCAAGAGAAACCTATTCTGAGTCAGGATTAAGCTAAAAATGTCTATTTTTCTCTGAAATGCTACTCTATACCTGTGTGTGATTCTAAATCTGTGGAGCTCCCCTCTCTCTCCTCCCCAGGAGGTCTCTGAGATCACCTCTAATGAGAGGACTCTGACCAAGCTGGACCCTGATACCAAATACTGCTTCCAGGCCCAGGTCGTCATCCCTAGACTGTCTTTCATGAGCAGCCTCCGCAGCTCTGCTAAATGCATCACGACACGTTGATCCATGCAGGTGCAAACACACACTCTCATAATATGAATGCTGCACACACTCGTCTTTCAATCTGAAATGAGCTCAAGGAAATCCTGCAGCAGCAAAAAACAATTACTGTAGCCGTGAGAATGTGTCGTGTGACTTGGACGTCAGCAAGTGAAAAGCATCTTCTTTGTTGTGACAAAAGATCTTCAATTGAGGAGTCAAGTATCAGCCGTCATGTAACGATCACTCAGAGAGGGAGGGAAAATGAAACTGCTGGAGGAGAAATCATGGGTTTCTCCACCAGGACTAAAATTACCTCCACTCACCACACCCTGTTCACATCTCTACTGCTCCTGAAGCCACGCTGAACAGCTCCTCCCATGTGCACTTAGCTGATTTTTACTCTTTATTCTGCAGATGCAGCGATGTGCCCATCACTACAGCTATCCTCACTACCTCGACGGCTGCAGCCTCTGCTTGGAAAAACCATGCAGTTGATGAATCATTAAATCTCTTGCTGATTCTGGGAATTTTCTCAAGTAAAAGTAAAAAAAAATGTAAATGCACAGATTGTTGGCAGACTTTAAGCAGCTTTGCTGATAACGGCTGAAGTGGTTTTCTTTGTTGTGATAGGAGAACTTTTTTATTTTATTTATTCACAATTTTGCTACGTTTATGGTTCATTTCATTTCAATAACAGATGTTTAAAATAGGTTTTAGTAATTTAGCAGCATTAGCTGTGTCTGTCTTGTCTGTATCTGCTTATTCACTACTGAGTTGAAATGTTTCAACGCTTTTAGACAATTGTGTTTAATGTCTGAGTTATAAAAACTTATGAATAAAAACCTCAAATTTCTCTCTTTAAAGTGGATTTGTTGGTGTTTTAAACTCATCAGTATCCAGTTCAAATTAGATTAAAGTTGATTTAATAAGGGAGTTTTCCTCTCCACAGTCGCTACATGCTTGCTTAGTATGAGGATTGTTGTAAAGACACTGACGCTAGTCAGTGACTCGATGCAATCTGCTGGGTTCCTTTTTTACTGATTGGTATAATGAACTGAACTGAATTGGAACGTTTACTTTGTGAAGTGCCTTGAGACGACTCTGATTTGGCGCTATATACATAAACTGAACTGAACGCAGAACTGCATTTTGGATCAATTGGATTAAAATATCTATTGCTGAATGAGATGTTTCAATTTTATATAGTTTGTGTTTGAGAGTAAATTTGGATCCACAACTCCCAAGAGGACAAATTCAAGATATATTGGTGTGATGCTTATCATAAAAGCACATAATATTTATATCACATAAGCATTGTAGCACACACACATTTGACTGTCTTCACACCTCACCTCCAATTTCTCACACTAAAAAAAGTGAATCTATCGGAGCTACACATTGGGTCAGGCTACTGCACACACACCCCTAGCTAACTTTATGAATTTAGTTATTTTCTCCTCCTCCTTAATAGTCCCACAACCAAAAATTAGCATTTGTTTTCAACTTTAGGGTGATAAGAAGGCCAAAATGTTCTCTTTTCAATGGTTTAACAGAACCAGAGTTTGATGGAGGGAATCAATACCCTCTTCATTTATGAAAAGTCAATGAAAAACTCTGACTTTGTAGCGCTGTGTCTAGCTGGGTTTGGCACTTTGACTCCACACAACCATCATGTTAAACACGGTTACATAATACAAGCATATTGTAAGTCAAATTTTGTTTTCGGTTTTGGATTATGCAGATATAATTCACCAGAACTCCACGGTTGTATGTCTTCAGTCTCTTGATGTTATATTTAATAACTTATGTCGCTTTGTTTTACGTTGTCCTTTTAGAACACACCACTGTCACATGTATGAATGCTTTTTATGGCTTTCCTTAAATGCCAGGCGTCAATTTCATTGGTTTTTAAATGCATTTTTTTTTCATCTTATTTGAAAATGTTGTTAGTACCCTTTAATTCTGCGTATCACACTAGAATCAACTATCAGCTCTCTTTTGTAATACCATGATTTAAAAAAGAAGTAGGGAAACTGCATTCTGTTAAAGCTCCTCAGGACTGGAACATGTTACCTGCACATTTAAGATTATCTTCATTTCGCTTATTTAGAACAGCTGTTTAATTTGACTATATATATATATATATTAAATTTACACTTTTTTTTCAGTTTTGGTAAATTTTGTTAATTATTTTTGGTTTGTGATTTATGTCTCGGACTTGTCGATTTGTCTCTGCTTTCTTGTACTTTATTTGCTTTATTGTCGGAGGACCCACTTGAAAACAAGAGGTCTTATCCTCCTAAAATGTAAGTTAATAAATAAATAAAATAAATACAATTGAAATGGTGTTTTTAGCTAAATAATAAGGAAGAAAGACTGTTAGAGCGAGTTCCCTGTTACCAAGTGCTGATGAATTATGTCTGGTTTAGCTTTCTGAAAGCTGTAGTAAGAGCTTGTGTCCACCAGAGGGCGGAAAAAATCCTTACCCTCGAAAGCTAGATACTAAAGGACTGGGTTCTCCTGTTTGCATTCAGTTGACTTAAATAATGCATATGAATCCCTTATAGAGAAGGTATGTGGCCATCAGTCAAATAAATGACAGAGTAAAAGAAATTAAATCAAAAGTTTATTTAGACAAAAAAAAAACAGTCTGTAGAAAAAAAAGAACTGCGTTTCTGATACTGGTTATTCTCAGTGTATTTGGCCTTTATTTACATAGTTTATACATTTGTTGTGAAATCCAAATCCATTATTACAGAAGAGGATTGGGGCCACTGAAAATAGAAAAAAATAGAAAAGAAAGAGAATTCTGGCTTTTTTCTAAGAATTCTGACTAAAATCTCAAATTTTTCTTTCTTCTTTCTCACTTTAATCTCAGAATTCTGAGGAAAAAAATGACTTTTTTCATTCTGAGAAAAAAGTGGTCTCTCTAAATTGTCCTTAGGTGTGTGTGTGTGTGTGTGTGTGCGTGGTTGTTTGTACTGTGTGTCTCTGTGTTGCCCTGCTGGCTACCTGTCCAGAGTGTATCCTGCCTGCATGCCCAGAGACTGCTGGAGATAGGCACCAGCGCCCTGCGTGGATAAGCAGGTATATATGATGGATGGATAGATGTATTGTTGCCTTGAAAGAATGGGAAATGTGCACCCTCTGCTGGTAACAAACAGAACAACACCCTGGTTTCCGACAGCATTTAGAACTGAAGATGGGTAGTTGCTGCCCTCCAGTGTCTGATAGCTGGTACTGCACTTTTGTTCTTTCTAGCTTTGTGGTCCCCCAAAGAAATGCCACCCACACCATTATTGACCCACTGCCAAACCAGTCATACTGGAGGATGTTGCAGGCAACAGTACATTCTCTACGGCGTCTCCAGACTCTGTTACATCTGTCACATGTGCTCAGTGTGAACCTGCTTTCATCTGTGAAGAGCACAGGGCGCCATTAGCGAAATTGCCAATCTTGGTGTTCTCTGGCAAATGCCAAACATCCTGCACGTCAGGCCCTCATACCACCTGTCTGTTTCTGACCGTTTGAGCAGACACATGCACATCTGTGGCCCGCTGGAGGTCATTTTGCAGGGTTCTGGCAGTGCTCCCCCTGTTCCTCCTTGCACAAAGGTGGAGGTCCTGCTGCTGGGTTGTTGCCCTCCTCCACGTCTCCTGATGTACTGGCCTGTCTCCTGGTAGCGTCTCCATGCTCTGGACACTACGCTGACAGACACAGCAAACCTTCTTGCCACAGACATTTCCCGTGTTATGTTCATTGAAAAAAAAAAACGCTTGAATGCTCTTGCATCATTTCTCATTTGCAGCAAGATCACTAAAAATAACACACACACACAATAGCCTTGACTTAGATTTTATTTAAAATGATAAAACATGATACTGTTGATCGATCAGGCATGAAAAAAACAATACTGTAAAGATAACAAACACCGTTTAATGAAATTGATGAACTGGAAGCTAAATCTGACCCAGTGTGACACAAGCTTTATCATTTTAACTATCAGCTCTACCAGCTGCACAAGCCGCTGACGCTCTTCTCACAAAGCAGCAGGTTCTGTTAGTGGTTTTGGATCCGAGAAGAATCAGTGCTGGTGCATTTAACGCAACTGAGAGGGTTTATAAATAGTGTCCAGTGCAGGAATGTTGAGTCATGGAGAATCCTAACAGAGGAACATTTTGGTGGACGACAAACGCTGAGTGAAACTTTCAGGACTGAAAAACAGACAGCACCTATAACAGTTGGTAAGGCCTCAGCTGGTCTTTAAAGGCTGTGGTCGTAAAATACAGACAACATAAACACATCAGGACTTTATTTACATCATCTGGTCGTTCAGAACCTCATCAAAATAAGATCTTGGTGAGTTAAACAGTGAAACAATGATTGGGCGCATGATTAATTGTCAGTAAACATTTTAGTGACCCTTGAACTGTAACTCATACCTGCGCATTTACGTCTACATTCAGTCAGCTTTGCAAGTATCTGCCTATCAATTTAAGATATTCAGCCCTTTGGGAATCCTGAGCAAAACATAACTGGCTGCTTGTTTACAATAATAATAATAATAATAGCCTTCTTTGTCTTTAGTTAGATTCCTTCCTGAGCCTTTTAGACGAGTATTTGGGCTGATGGAGACATTTATTGCTTAATTTTGAATAAAATCAGAAACAAAACAAATAATCAGACTGAACTAAACAAGAAACCAGGTAAACGTAACAGTTCAATTTAGAAATACTGGAATAAAAAAGGGCAAACAGAAGTGGAATGACTGACCAGACATATTGTGGCGCTGCAGATCTAATATCAACATTTCAGCTCATCAGTTCTATCTAACGTGGTTAAATTCATCGAGTTGCTGTGATTTTTATTTTATTTTTGACGGAACATTTACGCTCAAACTGGTCCATCCCCCCCAAAAACACCCTTCTATAAATACATATCAGCAGCACAGGACCACAGCTTCTCAGTGTCTGCTTTAAGACTTCCAGTGTTTTTCTACCTGCTTCTCTAAAATCGTCACGGCGTTGTGAGAGGAAACACTCATGCATCCTTCATGTGGAACACACACCGTTCTGCAGCACGGCTTAAAAACAGTCATAAAACAAACATAGTAAAAAAGACTGCAGCATTAGGCTGGTAGTGGGTAAAAAGTCATATTTAAACGTGTAAAAAGTAGATGCATGCATGATTCTCTAGACAAAATAAGATCTAAGAGTGTGATCATCACACACCTCTGGAACCGACGTGGAATGTGTGTCCTGCAGCCGCTAAGGTGAGGTCGAGTCTCTTCATATTAAATTACTGATAAAATAAATAAAAAGGTGAGGGTGGTGTGTGGGGAGAGCTGCAGCGGCGGTCAACGTTGAGCTGCAGTGACAGGATGAAGCAGGTAGGGGGCGACAAAGACTCTGATCCGGCTCTGAAATGTCCCGCTCAGGGTTCAGGTGTGTGTGTTCTGAAGGCATGGCAGTGAGTAAAGGCTGCTCTCAGACTCAGTGACGTGCTGATGTCACGGCGCTCTGGCACTAAGACAAATCTTGGTTCTACTGTTCTAAACAGAACCTAAAAGAAACAAAAACAAAGGCAGCCTGGGTCTGGACCCTCTGTCCTTCTCCAGGCTCTCATGAGAGGAACTTGTTCTCCAGCTCGAAGACGGAGGGCCGCGCCGGGGAACTCTGGATGCGGCAGAGCGGCACGGTGCAGTCCCGTTTCTGTCCCTCTGTGTCCATGTCCAGCAGAGAGCAGCCCACCTCCGCAGACAGCACCATGCTCAGGTTCTGGGCTGCTTTCTCTCCGGAGTAGTGGCCCAGGGAGTAGCTCTTGTTGCGTCCTCGGAGCAGGGCCCAGGTGTGAGGCTTGGCCCGGAACGACACAGGCCGCGGCCGCGGGACGGCCTGTCCGCTCGCTGGTTTTTCATCTTTCTGCTGCTTCTTCTGGGCGGTAGGAGGCGGTAAGGAGGGCGGGCCGTTGGCTGAGAACAAAGAGAAGAGTCAGTGAACAGTTTGAATCCCTCATCCCTCCCCTCCCAGTGCTGTGTGTTACTTACTGGTGTGGTTGGTGGTGTACTTCTTTCTGCGCAGACGTGTTCCTGTGTTGTGGTTTTTCTGCTCTGGGGGCTGGTTCTGGTTCTGGACTGGTTTTTGTGTCTCAGCTTTCTTACTGGGCTTGTCTGCCGCCGCTCTGCCGGGCCTGGGTGGGTCAGAGCGGTGATTGTTAGCCACATGCTCGGATTTGGAAGGGCTGGACTCTGACACCTCCCCCTCCGACTGTAGGAGGCACTTGGTGGAGTTGCACTCCATGATGGCTGACATGGAGACGAGATTGACAGGCTGGGCAACGGCAGTGGTGACAGCGGTGGCGGTGTTGTTAGATGATGATGTTTCTTCCTTGCGGGAGCGACCGCTTGGTGGCGAGGTGCTGCGGCGGAACCGGGTCGCCCGCTGGAAGAGGCCCTCCTTCTTCTTCTTCTCCTCCTTCGGGGGCTCGCCATCCTCCCCGGGGGCTGAGTTTTTGATCGCCTCTCTGATGTCATAACCAAGCACCAGAGAGGCCAGCAAAGACCCGCAGCCGTACAGCGCAGAGTCCGTCTTACGGCGAGCCGATGCTCTTTTCAGGCTGTTAGTGGGGGTCAGCTGTGGTGTGGTAGAGGTGGATGAGGTGGACGTGGTGGTGCAGGGGTCATCAGGAGTCTCTGGCAGGCCGCCCGGACCTCCGGCGCCGACCCCAGCATCTCCAGGCCCGTTATTCCCGCCGGGGCCCTGGGGCTGCTGCTCGTCCCTCCACAGAGGTAGATCGATGTACACCTGGTTGGGGAACTTGAGCTGCTTTGGTTTGGAGCTGCTGTCGGGACATTCTTGGGAAAACGCCTCATCTTTCCCGACTCCCGCTGGGAACACAGGAATGGACACCACACATCGATAAGTTCTGTTATTCAAGTGAATAAAAGTGTCCAACTACAGGTTCCTCACAATGCTTTCAAAAGAAGAAAACAAAGTTTTAAACTTCATTCTATTATTCTGCCAAATATTTGATTCTAAAGGACGCCATAAAAACTATTTACCACCAAACAAACTGTAAAACACAGATCTGACATTTTGATTGGCTGTTTTCCATCTCTTTTATAAATAAGAGCCGATAAGGAATCATAATAAGGTGAAACTCTGATGGACTCATCAGCTCACCTTGTTCAACAAACAGCGCAGCGAGGGGAACGGACTTCTGGGACTTCAGCAGGCTGGTGGACCAGGGGTTGCTGCCGTCTGACAGAGGACGCACTCTAAAAAACAAGACAGGTAAAGATGACGACCGTGTCCGGACTTGGCTGAGGTAACTCGTGTTTGTGTGTGACCTTCACCTCTCAGCTGCAGCGGGCCGGTCTTTGCTCTGGACTGAACTGGGACCCCAGGTTCTTCCTTTCTTTTTGATTCCCTTTTTCACGTCGTCGAACTCCTCCGGCCTGAAGAGGGAGCTGCGGCCCCACGTACGGTTGCTCTCATCCTGAGTAACTGTTGACAGAGTCGTGTTACCACGGAAACAGGGAGCATCTTACAGCTGATCTTCTCAAAGTGTAACTATAAAACTTTAATATGTCTCATTTGTTGCTTGTATATTTTTCTTGTTTTTGTTATTTTAAATTAATTTTTGTTAATTTGCTAAATTATTAAGATCTTATTCCTACTAACATTCATTTTTCTTCTTTTATTTTGTTTTGATTACCTTAGAGTCAGTTTAAGTTTGCCGTAAAGCATTATTGATGCTTGCTTTATGATTATAGATTTAGGTAAAACCCAAAAAATGTATTTTTATTTACTTTTAATGCTTAAATTTCCTCATAGGCAGATTAAAGCTGTGTTTAGTGTCTTCTAACAAACATTTTTAATCCTTTTTAACTACATGTAGGATAGAAAGAGCAGACACACCCACATCTGCGGCAGAAATCTCATTTAACAGAACTTTTAGAAAAATCAGTACCGTTTTCCTAAATCATCTCGAACGTGTTCTGAAATAAATAACTTCTATTTAAAAAGAAACCTGCGTTAAAACCTGCTACTCAGCAGAATCCTGTTCTTTTTCTGTAAATGTTTATGTTTCGTTATCGGGTCATCTGTTAACGCTGCTGACGTGAATCTCAGCAACAATCTGCTGTGTCTGATTTTCTCCATCTAGCAGAAATGCACCAGAGGAATTTGCTCCAGTTATTACAAGGGCGTTGGTGCGTGACTAAAGTCTTGTCACTGTTCAAACAACTGGCTGGCTGCTTAAAGCTCTGGCTTTTGTTCGCATGTCTCTCGTCCTCGTGAAAGACACTGTCCCCGTGTTCGGCTCCCAGTGAGCTGGTGTGATTCCTTCAGTCGTTACATTTTTAAATAAGCGGATCCGATGCCGCAGAGAAGAAATTCACCTGAGAAAAAAAAAACTGAAACATTTTGATAAAAACCGGGAAGTGAACTCACGCTGAATGGCTCGCAGTCGGGGGATGAGTGTGGGACTGCTGGGAGGAGAGCTGCTGGTGCAGTGAAGGCTCCGCCTCTTGTCCATGGAGGGCGACGCCTGCACGGTGATCTTGTGTTGAAAGTCTGCAGGATGCAACATGAATATGTGTAACAATGTTTTCAATCTCTGCTCTTATAACATGATTACACAAGTTTTCATGTGCACATGACACCAAAGTGGCACAAGAATCAGACACAAACTGTCACGACGAAGAAAGTGTCTTAAATGTTTTGGTGAACAGATAATCCAACGTTAAAGTGGTTGCTTGTTCTTTTTTGAGGTAAAACTTAACTTTTACATTGTCTGACTGTAAAAATGACATTAATATCAGGTGATTGTAAAAAAGGAAGATCAGATCTCCTCTGCCCACCTGAAGGCAGGCTGATGCGGTTTCCATCCTTCAGTTTCAGCCGAGAACGTTTGAATTTGCCTTTCCTCTTCTTCACGTTGGGCTTGTCTTTGTTGAGCTGGAAGATGAGGATGTTGAGCTCTCTCTCCAGCACGTTGATCTCTCGCTCGGCCAGCTGCTGCTCCCGACGCTTCAGCAGCTCTTCCTGAGACTTCTGCTGCAGGGCTGCACGGGTCAGCTCCTCTTCTCTGGAACGAAGCTCCTGGAGGAACCAAACGAATGCGTTCAGGTTTTACACGAGTCAAGCTTCGGGTCGTCTGTCTGGTGTAACAAAAGCCGCGGTAATCTCCTGAGACTGAGCAGAAACGCAGAGCAAACATGAGAAACAAAGTCCTTGTGAAGAGAAGTCTATGAGATAAGAAGGTGGAGGGTTAGATAACTCACAGGAGATTACAGCCCGGCCCTTTCTTCATTCCTTCCATTTTCACTTTAAATGCTCTCAGCTGAGTAATAATAATAATCCACACTGGATGACTTCAATAAAGCAGCTTTACAGTCAAACTCCTTTAGCCGCCCACCCTGTTACTGATTATTTTCAGATGTTAACAGGAAATCTGCTAATACACGAACAGTTTCCAGTAATCTTTAGAAACTAAAGACAGGAAAAAGCAGTGATGTCAGTCCGATAATGAATGAATAATGAATTTATTAGACTTTAAAAGGAATAAAAGGAGAGGGAATCCTGTGTTTGGACATTCTAGCTTGAGCATCTTTGGCGGTGAGAGAACAAAATCAGCTGATTGACCATAAGCGCAAAGCTGTACCTTCTCTTTGGTCCTGAGCTCGTCAAACATCTCCTGGATCTCCACGCGCCAGTCGTCCTGCATGCTGTGGAAGGAGTCCTGAGGCATGGTGGCCATCACTGCCTCCTCAATGGCTGACAGCTGCTCCAGGATGCAGGAGAAGGAGGGACGCACGTGAGGGTCCTGGTCCCAGCACTCTGCACAGCAAACATCGATACGGTGATATTGTTAAGCTTCCTATCGATTAAGGTTTTTGCAGCAAAGCACAAATATTTAAACAGTTCCAGCGTAGTGATATCCAAATGTGTCAACTAAGATTGGGTGGTTTATAAAATGTTGTCATACTGATATTCATGAATCCAACAAATGACGACGTATTCCCGCAGGTTTCGACTTTTTGTGGGCCTGATGTGCAAAATCGTTCAATCTCAATCGTTCTTACTCAGTTTAAGGAAGCAGACCACGAGGGGTCTTCATCATTGTTTTCAGAATCTCAGTGGCTATTTGATGCACAGATCAATAAATTGGTTCAAGCTACACGTGAGAATAGGGGGTGGCACTTTTGACCTGCCAATAGTTAACCCTTCACCTACTGAATCAGTAAGAGCTCGATAACATTTTGAAGCTAATTTGAAGATGCTAACGGGAGTTATGGTAAGAAAGAGTCGCATGTGAAATAAGTTTTCAGTGATATATCAGGTTAGGATTGTTTGTGGAATAACTATTTTATTAGAGTACTTTTATTTGACCCTTGTGGTTGTAAAAAGACCGTTTTTGTTTGAGACGACTGCTCTGTCAACGAAATGAGGCTTCGAACGGTGAGTTAAGACTTTTTGAATTTCAGAGTGGTCTAACAAAAACCTTTACTGTGTCTACAGTTATAGTTGAATCTTTTATTAGCATTTATCATTGGACTCACAAGAATCCCAGCTTTCTAATGATGTATAAAATGTATATGTACATAAAGCAGACTTGTAAGTATGTAATGTCCCATCATTGAGACTGATTCATAATAAATATCACTCTTAATAACATATTTTGAGATTTGGTTTTGGTTACCTTCCATGAGTTTGGCGAAGGGTTCGGGACAGGTGGAGGGGATGGGCAGGGTTAACTTATTGACAGCCACACCATAAGCAACAGCCAGACCGTCAATCCCTCGGTATGGCACCTCCCCTGTTAACAGCTCCCACAGCAAGACGCCGTAACTGATAGGTGGCACATTCAGAACAAAAATATAGTCAACAAAAAATCCACTAGTTTTTTTTTTTTGTTAATTTCTGTCCGTTTTACGTACCTCCAAACATCACTGCCTTTGGAGAAGAGAGAGGACTTGATGACCTCAGGGGCCATCCAGGAGTAGGTGCCTGCAGCAGACATTTTGGTGGTTTTATGCCACTCCCTGGCCAGGCCAAAATCTGTGATCTTCAAGGTCTTTCTCCCGATGTCGTCATTCTCTATTTTTTCAAGTAATAAAACTAAAAACAAAAGGAAAAGAAGTGATACATTAGAGTGAGACTGAAATGACGTTAGGGATAAGATGCATGGGGAAAGAAGTTCAAGGAAGGATTAGGGTGAAAGGAGAACAGAAGAAAAGGAGGTACAAAGATTAGGAGAGAAAAGGACAACCGTGCAGGTGAGGAGTGATAGTATGCAGGGCAGGCCATTTATTACTGTATTAACAGAAGGTTGACAGCTCCACAAAGCAGCTGTCCTGCAGTGCTAAAACTGTTTAACACATTAAAGACAGAAGGAACACCTCCAAACCTGCTGCTAATGTTAGACCGTGCTGGAGAGAGCTGCCAATGTGGCGCTACGGCTCGCTGACGTAAAACATGATGTCAAATGGGGCTGTGCAGTAAAAAAAAGTGTGTTTCAATCTGATTTTTGGCTTCAGATGAAAAAACAACATAATCAACTACAGAAATCCATTATTATTCCAATCATTTCATAACATTCTGTTTTTGCAAGTATGTTTTTATTTCTATTAAGCTCTTTTTCCACCTTTTCTGAAGGCCAAACCCATTTGTGTCTTGTGTTGGTAGTCTGTGAGTGCGTGGCAAAATGCTAGGAACTAAAGGTGCAGTAGATGTTGTTGGAAACAGCATTCAAGCAGGCTACAACATGGGAAAAAAAATTCAAAAGTCCTGTCTTCAGGCTTCCCCTAGACTCACAGAATCTGAAGGTTGCAGAAAACGGTACACTGGCTTTTACACACACATGCGGTGCGACCATTAAACACACAGCTCTGCTGACAGAAGTTCAGCTCAAAACTTCCAGAACCATCTCCGAATATAACCAAACCTCCTCCCACTCGCTTTGTGTTTTTGCCAAAACATTTCATTGAAACGTTTCTATCGGTATTTTACGAGCATTTCAAGAAATTTGTCAAAAAATGCTCCAGACAAATATTTCATACTGCCTCTTTAAAACCGGGTATGTTATGTCCAATCTTAAATTACTTGATACAGAATGAGGAGAAAAAAAACTAAATCTTTATCTGAACATCCTGAGTACACGATGCAAAAACACTAACTTTTCCACTAAAAACAAACTATAGGCAACAATTCTTTAGAGTAATAAATCCTTTAAAACCAACAGTCAGGTGGTGCTTTAATCATAAGAAATAAAACTTTATAGTCAACATGCAAACTGGTGCACAGATTTTGAGGTAATACGTGTTTGAGCTTCCGTAAACTTGAAAATATTGACAAGTTTTAAGGTCTTGATCACTGAGAAACTGTTTAATACTTATTGTTAAAATAAAATAGGTCACTGAGTTTCACATTCATGCTAAACGTGAACATTTTCTTCCACCACTATGATCTGCATTAGCCACAGAAAGGAAACAGACAGGAAAACGAACGGGTCAGAATAAGCCAGTGTCTTCTACGACACAGGGAAATTTTGTATTATTGGCCATGCCCAACTTGTTTTGCCACCACCTATGGAAAGGCTGCGTTGATTTTATGGTCAGGAGAGAGCAGAGTGTGTCTCGGCTAGTAGAAGCTAACCATTAGCAATAGCAACTCCACAACATGGCGGAACACGTTCGGGCTTTTGTTATTTGTGGAGATAACACGTCAACATTGAATTTTACCAAAGAAAGAAGTTCAATAGAAGAGTTGCTTTGCTGTTAACCAATCAGAAGCGAGACATTTGCATATCATAAAAATTAATGATAAAGACCCTTAATCCTGCCGTTTTCTACACCCCCTCCAAAAAAAATTTCCTGAAACAGGAGCATGAGAGCGTTTTGACTCACACTGTATTCATTCATACTAGAGACTAGAGCAAGCGTGAATGAGACCTTTAAAATGCAACTGTTGTAAAAAAAATCTCTGATGCTGCTAGAGAATGTTAAAGTAGCTGCACTGTGTCTGGTTTTCACTGACCTCGAACTTACTCCTCTCTACAAAACTCAAAACACTTCTGCAGTTCACAAACAGTCCTTCATGAACACGCTCCAATGATGCATTTATAGTCTAACTTTATCCAAAATCTTTACTAACATGAAGTGATTTTGAGTCTCAATCATGCAGCGAATGTGACAACTTGAACCAGATTTGCTGGCAGATGTAAGCGGGTGGTGAAGTAGGCCAGAGGCTGACCTGGAAAACTGATGGTCTGCTCAGAAATGGGTTTTCTGACCTTGAACTAAATAGAGAAAACCTAAAAAAATAAACACAAACAATAATGCCATCTGGATAAACAGACATAGCAGCACTTTCAAAAATCTTCACTTCAAAAGTCTGAACTGAAGTATAAAAACTGCAGCTAATCAACCTTGGCAAACATAAATTACAATAACGGTGAAGATATTGATCTACAATTCGGTGTGAGTGGCTAAAAGTCATGACAATTATGCTGTATTAGAAGACTGCATGATTGTGAATAAAAATTATTGTTAGGGCTGCACGATATTAGGAAAACCTGCGATATGCGATAACAGTACTTAATATTGCGAAAATATCGATATGGCAATATATCATGATATTGTTTCCTGCGATATTATATTGATATTCAAAAGCTGTGTCAATTTTTTTGGAAGAATTTACATTCAAACATTTGTGTATTTTCTTTTCTTTTGGTGCAATTCAAACGCCGACCGCTAGTTAGCAGGAGTGTGCAGTGGGTTTTGTTTCCACCATTGAAATATAAATCCCTCTGTTATGGTTCAGATACCTCATGTTAAACATATTACGTATCAAATTGGACTGTTTATTGAATTTTCCTACAATAAATTCAGTCTTAAAAAAATCGCTAATATCGTCTGGCTGAATGTGTCGCAATATATCGTGATATATCGTATCGTCTCCCCTGTATCCTGATACGTATTGCCAGAATTTTACCAATACACATCCCTAATTGTGAACGACATATTTTAAAAAGATTTGACCTAGAAACCGATAGATATGGATGATCCGATTGATCGGCCATCAATCAAAATCAGTCGATTTCCGTGAAAAACACGAGATCGGCAAATTCTGATCCACCCCTTTCAAAGCCGATCATACCAGCCGATCACCTGTCACTCATACTTTGCAGCCGACAGAGACCCTGTGTGTGGTATCACGTCTCCCTCGCCTGCATGTGCGAATTTTAGTAGGAGGCTTAGAAGTTGTGGTCAGAAACAAACACAATGATTGTGCTGCAAGTTTTTTTTCCTCTAAAAAATTAAAACATGTTTTTATCTAAATAAATATAGTCCATTTAAGGTGATGCTATTGTTTATTTATTCTCAGATCATGTAGTCTGTAGCACATGATCGTTATCGGTGACCGGCAGCAAAAAAGCTGATTGGAGCATCCCTAGCTATAAATGCATCATTTCTCACCATAAAATGATGTCTGTTTAGAACTCTGGAACAAAAGCATAAATGTTCCTTCAAAGATTTAATCACACGGTAAAACAAGGAAGACATCAGCAGACATGTACACTGAAGAAAGAACAGGTAGGATTAGGTTTTACAAATCAAAAATTGCAAATGTTTCTATAATATCGTTCACGCTTCCTGACTGAAGTGGCCCTATCAGTGCATACTTTCAAACAACAAGACAACAAAGCAGAATCAGCAGAGTAACATGAGCACTGAGGGTCAGAACGGGGTTTTCCCCATTCTATCCTTAAACACACAAACTCTAGGACTGCCTCCGCTTCTAGCATTTAAGTACATAAAGGTCAACCTTGTAATTCTGCCTTCAAACCTCACAAACAAGACAGCACATCAATCCAACCTGAGTGAGAAGATCTGCAGGCTCCATATCCAATACTTGCTCACTCCAATTCACCACCTAGCGGCGGAATTCCGAACGGATTCCTGTATGCATCAGCTACTATTATAGTAGGTTGGAAATATATTTTAGGCATCACTTTAAGACTAGTGAGAGACTCTGGTGAGTCTTCAATAATAAAAGGAACACTGGTGCCATTACTCTCCTCAGGCAAAGAGGGGATCCTCTACCCTGGCTGCAACAAAAGGAATTCCATTACAAACTGGTTTCACTGGACCAATGATACACTCAGGCTTCCTGTTGTAAAATCCTCTCCAAGTGATTCCATAGATTCCTCCCAGCAGGACTGTGTGGGCTCATAAAGACTTCTGATGGCTTAGTTACACAACCTTGAGGAAAAGCGGTTTTGAGATAAACTTGTCTGTGTTGATTGACCTATAGAATAGCTTGCCAAATGCTTTCTTTGTAGCGCCATGATACTTCAGTGTCAGCCCTCTAGAAATGTCTGATAAAAGACCTAGCTGCTGTCTACATTACTCCGTGCTGACGCTATGCCATCAACATGCAACTTTAAACACCAACCAGCCCTTTTGTTTGGGGAATTAAGTCTGTAAGTGACACAACATGGAACAAAAACTGATGTAAAAATGAAGTGAAACAAAAAAACTGTTGTCTGTGATATCAAATTGGCAAATTCATGCTGAATGTGAAAATGTTGTCTGCATTAACCAAAGAAAGGAAATAGATGGGATAACGATAGGGTCAGAAAAAGCCAGTCTCTTCTATGTCACAGGGAAAATTAGTATTCATGGCCTCGCCCACCTTGGTTTGTGACTACCCCTGGGAGGCCATATTGATTTTGCATATATGATAAAATATTATGGTTGGCACTACTGAGATGTCATTCTTTATGAAATATAAGTTATTATTGTGACCCATTACTTTAACCTGGAAATAAGACGCTTGGATTAGATCAAACCCCACCTCCCCCCATATGAATTCCACAATAGTACACAGCTGCAGACCCGGAGACTGCAGATTCACACTTGCTGTAGATTCACCGTCATGTCCCACTGTCTGCAGCCTGCTGGGCACACTAGCTTGGATTAGCAGCTGAAACAGGGGGTTGTTTTTTCATGAGGAAATAAAAATATAACATGGTCAAAAGCTCCAAAAAGTGGACTTTGCATTATATTTGGACCTTTAAAGTAATGGTATCAAAAAAAATCTAAAAGTACCCAGCTCTAGTTTGCATATCATGAATAATAATGAGTAAGACTCCTAATCCTGCCATTTTCCACTTACCACTCCTTCAATTAACTTCTGCCCCTAGAAACAGGAGCACCAGAGATGAGGAAATGACTCACAAAGAATTCATTCATACTAGAGACAACAGCAAAATTAGTGAAAAAATGACTGAATGAGACCTTTGAACAACAAAACCTGGTCGTTGATAGTTTGGATAAACCTGATCTGAGAACCTCTAAAAACAGCATTTTGATCCCAATATCAAATGAAGACATAAGAAGTGAAACAAACACATTAACAAGATTCAATAAAAAACTCCTCAGGAAACTGGTTTCTCCTCTGTGTGTTGCCCAAAGTGCCCTGTGCTCCAAAGTGAATACAAAAACTTCTGCTTTTCTGCGGGTCTCCCTGCTGCTAAGCGACATGAGAAAAACGTGCTTGTGAAATTTTGCGCTCGTGCATGTGTCGTGCACAGGCGAGTAAGCAACGCTATCCTAGAAAATTGAGAAAATTTCAACTCTTTATCGCTGTCGCTTGGACAAGGACCAATCAGCGGAGGTTTCATTGGCTTTTGCCGCTGCCACATGTCGCCTCCCGTGGGTCAGGTTATCAAAGTGATAGCGATGAGTTTCGCTGATCACGGTCATTTGTTGCCTCCATCGAGCCCATGAAGCCTGACAGGATGTGATGTTTTTAACAAGGGGAGGCTGAATCATGGTAAAGCAGTTGTTACGGTGTATTTTAAAGAGTTCACGCTCAACTAAATAGGCCTTGTCAGCAGACTCTAAGAAACACACCCTCACACATTGTTACATGTCAGCAAAGATTAGCTCTCGGTTAGAGCAAAGAAACCAAAACTGACATTCTTGACTGTGCTAGTACACACCAGTCGTTTCTATTAAAATAACACACGATTTTCTTTTCTCTTTTTGTTTGGGGATGGGTGTTTTATTCATAAAAATACAAAGAAAAAAATATATATATATAATTCCAGCTTCAAAGAGGACAACAAACTCGTAAAATAACATCACAAGTCAGGCTGTGCCAGTTTCTGATGTTGTATCCCAGTCTACATTTTCTCCTTTCTCTGAAAAGAAAATGTATCTAACTGCACAAGAGCTCAGCGCAACTGGAGATGGACTTGCCTTGGAGGCAGACCCCACCCTTGGTCTAACTCCCATGTAATTCCTGTTTCCAATAGTGGATCCTGAAGCAAACCCATCTTTCATGGGGAACAGTGGGAAGATCAGAAGCAGAGATGCTGCCTTCAAAGCAGATCCCACGCTTCTTCCCGTTGCTTTCCTCCCCTCAAGGTAAGAATGGAGGGAAAGAAAAAAGAGTGCACGCTTTTTTCCCATTTACAACAACATAAAAACGATTACTGCAGTCTGTAAATCAGCAAAAGGGCATTTTAACCAAATCAGTCCTTAAAGGTCTCATTCACTTGTTTTTTGTTTTGATTTTTTTAATAACATTTGCTGTCGTCTTTAGCTTGAATAAAAGCCTTTAGAGTCGTTTTCTTGGGAAAAAGGTTTGGCCACTTCTGTTTTAAAAACAACAGGATTAGGAGTCTTACTTATTAATATTCATGAAAACCTCTGATTGGTTAACAGCAACACAACTCTTCTGCTGCCTTCTTCTATCTTGGGTGAAAAAAATGCAACATTGATGTGTTATCTTCACAAATAACACAAGCCTGAAGGTGTTTCACCATGTTGTGTATAGTTGCTATTGCTAATGATTAGCTTCTACTAGCCGAGACACGCTCTGCTCTCTCCTGAATAAAAAAATCAACACAGTCTTTCACGGTCGCAAGCCAAGATAAGTGAGACCATGAATGAAAATTTTCCCAGTGATGTTGAAAGATGCCTGGCTTTTCTGACCCGACAGTTTTCCCATCTATTTCCTTTCTGCCGCTAATGCAGCTGATACGGGTTGAAGAACATTTTCACGTTCAGCATGCATACGCAACTCAGAGTGACCGATTGTAATTCAAAAAGAACAAGTAGTTGCATTCCCATTGTTGGAACTTCGGGGTAAATTTATAGGAACTTCCCAAAATGTGCGTGTCTCTTGACTGGGCCAGCCAAACGGCCGTTTTCAGGAACCTTCTGAGTACCTGATCAGGGGTAGGTACTCGGAATGGCCCGGTGGAGTCGCTGAGTGGAACTTTTGGTTAACTCATGTTGATTAGTTGTAACTAAGTAGGAAATGACATCAGCAGGTGTTGTCCAAAACAACCGGCAGTAGTAAAATTAGAAGAGTTGCTGGTGAAGCACAATGGAAGCGAAAGAAAATAAGCACCACTTGCACTTAAAATTAAACTCCCGACACCAAAAAACACGGCAGAATTCCCCCACAAATGAACTTCATACAGGGCTTTGTTGTCTCACAGAGCGTTGTAAAAAACTGAACTTCTTCTGGTCATTGAACGCCACATTTTACATCAAGCAGCTGCTCTCGTCCTCTGAATGGATTAAATTATGATGTACTTCGACAGAATAAAACTTTTAATGTTAATAATGTTACTGTGGACACTTTTTGGCGCTGATCAGTGATAGGGGTGGGAATCGAAAACCGGTTCTTGTTGAGAACCGGTTCCCACTGGTTCAATTCCTAGGAATCGTTCGCCATTTTTGCAAACGATTCTCTTATCAATTCCAGGCGGCGCAAATGACGTCACCACGCACGTTGCGCAGCTTACGCATGCAGGAGCCGGGTTTGAATTACGGGGGAGCTGGAAGTCGTCAACTTACACACCCAGGGGAAGGCCGAAAAAAGATCCTGTTTCTACCTATATTACGTTATTTATATGGACTCTCAGCGCACCGGGGATGTGTTTGAGCGGAGAGGACAGATAATGCTGATTATTGATGCGCGCCGGGCAGCTGCGCGCGACCACAGTAACGTTCTCAAAGTGGCGCCACCAAAAATATAATTAACACGCGATCGTTCATGTCCGTTCATATAATCTGGTACTTCTGTTTTTTAATCGTAGCTTTTATTCGTGTCTGCCGCGTTCTGCAGCGGAGCGCGCGTCACCAGTCCGCTGGTGATTTCACCTCACCCGCGTGGCCGCGCAGCGCACACTCCACTGTTTTTCAGCCAGTAGATTAATTCGACCTGTTTAGTTCAAAAGTAACTCGAGGTGAATCAGGAGGAAGCCAGGAAACAGTTTATTCTGGTGGATTGAGAGAAGCAGGAAGATCAGAGCCAGACAGGACAGGAAAATATTCAAATAAAAACAAGAAAATTAACAAAGTTCTTGAAAATGAAAATGTTGGTAGATTTATTCCACTACATCTTTTTACTTTCATAAAGCAATAATTCATAAGCATGTAATATTTATATATTTGATACAATTCAGATCACCTTCTAAATTCAGTCCCACATCCAGGGCCGTATCAAGGCATTTTGGGGGCCAAGGCAAACAGACCCACCCCCACCCCCGTCACTGGACTCCCCCAGAATTCTCTGTGTAATTCAAACCCTGCCCAGGTGTATTAATTATAGTGTTTGCAAAAACACCTCGGTTTACATATGAATTGTTTTAGAGCCATTTTGTTGGCAGAATCTGATATTAATTTTAGCTCTAAGCCAGGTTCTGACAGAACACCAGGAAAAAAATGGGTCCCAACGTGGTTTGTGTGGCGTCATTGGTAGGCACAGATCCCCTGTCCTCATTTTTGGAAATGGAAATATGGTCACCCTACCTTATATACACATCTCCACACTAGCAGACTCCAGTGACTAAAGTCCGAAAAAAACTACAGCAAGAAGATGACTCTGCCTTCACAAGGAGCATAATGGAGAACATTTGGAATGATTTTTCCAAACGATACCAGGTACAATTGATTATCATAAATAAACTGACAGTTATAATGCAGGAAACTGTGTGCGATTAATTTTCTGCCACCTATTCAACTACTCGGGAATTGATAAGGGAATTGATAAGGAATTGGATCGATAGACAGAATCGACAATGCCATTGATATTGATAAAAACGTATCAATTCCCACCCCTAATCAGTGACATCACTCACTGCCGAAGCAGTCGCGATATGATGACATCTGCGCAAAGTCCTGAAAGAGCTGAATTTGAACAACAGCTGAGAGGACCGGGACATCAAATCTCCCGGTCTTTTTCCCGTCCCAGAATTTACCCTGAAGTTCTGACAATGGAAATGCACCAGGTAATACACGGTTAACGCAACCTTTAAATCTAAATTTAAAGGTTAAAAATGTCAGTGATTACTGAGTAAAATAGGTGAAGATAAACTCATTTTGAAAACTCAGTAAACAAACACTGGCATGACAAAACAAGACTTTTAAGAATTGTTTTGAAATATCCAAAAAAAACACAGAAGAACTGCTGAGATTCTGACCATGAAACCCCCAAAGCTCTATGCAATGGTACAAATGCAAAAAATAAACCCATTCAGAGGATTGTAATCCCTGAATTTGTAAAAGTTATTGGTTTTATGTAAGAATCTTGCAGGGAAGCTGTGATTCCCACGCTGCAAACAAACTTGTGCAGCTTTTTAAGTTACAGATTTCCCCAAGAAATTCTTTATCATAGTAAAACAAAAATAAAATGTGCTCATGTCAAACTGGAGCATATCTATAGTTGTTTTGTCTAAAATAAATGTATGACCTTGAGCTTCCAGAGGTAAGTAGGAGAAAGGCTATACTTCACACATCCAGTGTTGAAAACAGCGCCTCCAGGCCTTCTGGCTGACGGGAAAAGGATCAGGACTGATAGTCAGCTAAATCCATCTATCATCTCTCTGGACCACTTTCTCTTTTCTGTCCTCTTCCTCTACAGGTTTTGTCTATAAAAGTTTGTAAGAACCCAGCTTGGCACATTAAAACATGTTTAAGGTGAGAAACCAGCGCCTTTTGCTACAAAAAGCATCATTCTTTGTGCGGGTAAGCCGCGGACAGGAATGCAGAGGATAGGTTGACGTGGACGGCAGCTCGTCTCAGCTGTGGGCCCTTTTCCTTTTCACCCAGCCCTGCAACAATAGGTGCAGTCAGGGAGAGGTCATAAAAAACACAGTGAAAGCATCTCAGCTCCTCCTCTCTCCCCTCTGCCCTTTCTCTTGTCAGAGAAAAGACAGGCAGTAACTGTCTGTGTGTCACCAGGGGTAATTGTGGGAAGCCAGAAAAAGTTGCCTTGCAGCACCTATTTGAGCAAATTTTTTTTTATCTTTCTGACTCAAATTATTCCACCAAAAATAACAAAAAATTAGACAAATGATTGAGAATAATTTAATGAGCTCTGATTTCTCTCTTATACAGAAATAGAAATATTAAATAAAAGGAAATCTTTTGAAGAAGCAACTGAGGGATCATGAATTTTATTTTACACACGTAGGCTGCTCAACAAGCATATGCTCATAATCCGCTGCCTGTTTGAATCAAATTAATTTTCTACTAATCATCTCATGAACCATTAATCAGTTGACTCTAAGCTTCTCTTTGGTCTCATATGTCCACTCCTCATCTGCACACAGATTACATTGCTACCCGGTCAAAGTAGAGCTGTAAACTCTGAATTATCCACTCTAATTTTCACGTCAAGTGTTTAAAAAGTTGTTCATTATGTCTCCACAGAAGTAGCGAGAGGTGGGTGCATTCAGAAAGAATCGGAGCAGGAGGGGAACACGAGGGCGATGACCAACAATAGTTTCAGATTGATGGGAGAACGAAGTCACACGTGCGCTAAACACAACTCCATCCGTTTTAGTGACACGCATTCCTCGCATACTATCACTCAAACTAAGATCTAAAACTCTCGTGATATGTGGGTTGTTTCTGCTGGCTCAGAGACCAGTTTCAGAGTGGGATGTGGCCCGACATGTTGGCCTGCAATGTCCGCTAATCAGTAAGAAAGAGGGGCATATAAACAATACAAGGAAGAAAACAAAAAACGGACATTATGATTGATAAGATCTTACACTCTGGAGACTTTTACAATAATTAAAAGTCATTTTATCGAATTAAATGTTTATATGAATTAATTTATGGCTGGTTTTGATCTCTTTAAGGAAGTTGAATCTGCAAGCATGTAAAAATTTAAATGATAAAGATTGTCCCAAACTAGACAAAAAACCTATTAAGCAGTAAGTGGGGGCAGAACAGAACACGGAAAAAGAAGAAGAAGAAAAATAACAGAGTAAGAAGGAAACCCCCTCAGTTTGTGGCCATAAAAGAGTACCGCTCCTCTCTGGGAGATTAAATATGAACAGAACAAAACAAAACGAGGGCTTTGAGACCCTCCGAGTCCTAGCCATTCTTTCGGCCACAGTAGCCTAGCAACCGCTGCTTGACCAGTCCATTGTGTAAACGTATGTTAAGCTTTTATCCCTCATTAGCAACATTCCTCCCTGCAGGCTGGGATTTTACAGATTAGGTTGAAAAACACAAAGGAGATTGGACAAATCTTGCTGACTTCCAACATATTACTTTACAGGCTAATCATTGATCAAATAGCTGCGTGTTTGTCTGTGTGGAGCATGTGGACACTGTGAGCTGATAAATCAGCCAAAACAGTCGGGTCGAGTTGGTTGAGATTTGCTGTTCTACATCTGTATACAAGCACCCATCTATGTACAGCTACATGAACATGTTTTACTAAAAACACAATAACAGACTGACTTCTCTGTGTGTGTACGCATTTTCTCCTGAACCCCGTGGAGATAAATCTCTTTCCTTTTATGTTTTTTATTAAGCCGATGCACGTATGATGCCAAAACAAAGACAACAGACCTTCAGTAGCAGATGCAACAACGTCTCTAAGCTGCATCATTTTAGAACTGGGAAACAACTCAACACGCCACAGGGTGCCACTTCAGCGTTTGTGTGTCAGAAAGAATCTTTTGTGAACTCACTGTCCTGCTTCAAAGCCAAAAGACAAAAACTCACACGTTTCTTCCATTGATTCCTACATAGATCGCGCTGCGTATTGACTATACATATTCTGCATTCTGACCGTGATACATCCATATGCAACTACAGCCCTGTTTGCGAACATCTTAGCACAGAGCTGACAGAATTTAAACAAATGAACGTTTCAAATTCCTCTTTTTATGCTTTCTCTGGGTCACAGAAAGGTGGCAAGACAAACACGACGACTTGTGTTCGCAGCACTGCGCCTGTTGAGGGGGAGAGATCCCGTTTGCGTATGCTAACCAAACATCCGATTAGCTTCAACAGTCCAAACTGGAGTTAATTCCTTTCACTCCATCTGCCCCAGCACAAACCATCATCTTAATACTGAGCTGGGCTCTTCTAAACGCTTAATTACATTTTATTAGAGGATTTAAAGACCTCATTGACCCAAAGCACAATTATAAACACTATATAAGATTTATAAACTGAAACAAAGTGATCAAAAGTCCAGATTAAAATGATTATGGCAGTAATATCTAGTTTATTATAAATGTTTAGTTTGCACAGATGTTTATGCTGGAAAGTCTATTTAAATCCAGTCAATATGCTTTAACCCTGTGCTCTTATTGAATCTGGTATGTGTGCATTTCACAAGTCCAGTCCCAACATTCACAGCTGGAGATAAACAAACATCAGTATGCCAGAGCTGCTCTCCACATGGCCTCCGGCTGACTGGAGTCTGTGATCACAAAGGAGAGAAATGGTGTTTGGAGTCAGATTACACACATAAACACACCTGAGTTGAGGCGAGTAGCCTGTATCAGAGGCTCGGTGACTCAAACCTATTTTCTTTCTAAGTCCGTTCCATTCATTATTCAGTCCTGGGAAACCAATGTTTGCAGGCTTGTTGTCAGTTGCTAGAAACAGGCCAACATCAGCTACATGTGCCTGGGATGTTGGAGACTATTTAGCCTTTCAAATGTTGGTTTTTTATTTATTTATTTTACTTTTACAAACATATTGACCTGCATCACTTATAAAAGAACATAAATATGTTCCATTTTAATTAAACCATACCTTACTTAGGGTTATTCCTGTTATAGAGCAATAATAAATCTTTGAGTAGCTGTTATGGGCTGTGACTGTTTAAGCACATGGCTCAACAGTGTGGACATAGTGAGTATGTGTTCAGTAAATCACAGACTTTATTTGAACAGCATTTGGGCTTTTGGGTGGCAATGGGGGCTGGGAAGGTGTGTGTGTGTGTGTGTGTGTGTGTGTGTGTGTGTGTGTGTGTGTGTGTGTGTGTGTGTGTGTGTGTGTGTGTGTGTGTGTGTTTTTTAAAGGGGGTTGGTTAAGTGCAGGGAAAAGAGCCCAGCTGGGCAAACTCTTCACCTGATTTCACATCCTCTCAGTAGCATCCCCCACCACCACTTCATACCACTCAGTAATGTGGTGAAATGTGTGTGTATTATTATGGGATGTCTGCAGTTACAATTAATGCTGTAATGACAGTAATATGATATCCTAATAAATAGGAGTATGTGGCAATTTGATTAAAACGATTAAATCATAAAAACATGAAATAAGGAGAGTTGTAAATGTTTTTGTAAGAGTGATTAAAAGGAATGACACACACACACACACACACACACACACACACACACACACACACACACACACACACACACACACACACACACACACACACACACACACACACACACACACACACCCCAAACTTTGCTTACTGTTGCTCGACTTCAGGTCTCGGTGGATGATGGGTACCACGGCCTCCTCGTGGAGGTACAGCATCCCGCGTGCGATCTGCACGGCCCAGTTGACCAGGATGTGAGGCGGGATGCGCCTCCCGGTCAGCGCCCGGTTCAGTGTTCCGCCTCGAGCATACTCCATGACCAGGCACAGGTTGGGCTCCTCCAAGCACACCCCTTCCAGTTTGATGATGTTGGGATGCTGCAGCATGGAGAACAGCTTGGCCTCCTGTTTAACGCTGGCGGCGGTGGCCGTGATGTCCTCATCCGGGTCTTGCCGAGCCGCTTTCACAGCCACCTCCTGATCCTTCCATGTTCCCCGGTAAACTTTGCCAAACCCGCCCACGCCTATGATCTCCTCTAATACCAGTTCACTGAACGGAATCTGGGTGGGCGAGCTGGGGACCTGCTCTGGCACCGACCCGTTAGTTGACTGGAGGCGGTAAATAGCAGGCTGGTAAGTGACATAATTGGAGGGGAAAATCCCGACCCGGTGGTTAAGTTTACCTGTCCACCATCCCTCGTCCCCGGAGATCGCAGCGTCCTTGGACAGGACCTCTACCACGTCACCCCGCCTGAGGCTGAGTTCGTCCTCACCGCTTGCCTCGTAGTCATACGCGGCTGTCCACAGGGACCGAGTGGGACACAGCGGGGCAGAGTGAGCACACGTCTGAACGGCCGGGTACTCTGTCCAGGCATGCTCGCCTGTCCCTCCCCCGCCCGGCCGCACTTCACCGTTTGGGGAAGCGGCCTGCGAGACATCCATTTCTCGGTTGCCGTAGCGGCACCATAGGGTGTGGAGCTTTTAGGACTGAATTAAAACAGGAAAAAAACGGTCAAATGTAACTTCCTATAATCACCATATTGTCACATTTACCTCTCTATCCGACGAGGAAACGGAAGAATTCCCTTCTCAGGCCACGCTAAAGTTAACCGGTGTCCAAAGTCCTGAGAGAGTCTCCACAAGCATGTATCCACGTCGCCACTCCGGGAGAAGTGTTTAGGATCAACGAGCAGCTAGCAAAGCCGCTGGCTACGATTAGCAGAAATAAGTACACCACTTCATAGATTTACGGTTATAAAACTTATATAACGATAAAACGTATCACGTAATGGTTCAGATAACTTCATATTTGGGATAAAACATCTCTCGTAACGGTGCTTCTACTCCTTAAAGATAGTAGAAGCTGTATAAAGTTTTCGCTTTACCGATGGAGCGAAGTTACCGCAGGTGCCAGAGAGGTGCACCTGCACCGTCCACTCCGATGAACCGCACAGAGCCTCTGTAGGGCTGGTTTCCCGTTCAACTTCACGGGAAAACTGCATGCAGCAACCGTGCTGGAAAACGTAAACTTTCCCTGGTCGTTTGTGGACTTTAATCGGGAATTTCGACTGCATTCCAGACTTCTGGCTAGCGGGTTAGCTTAGCATAGGTCAGTCCGTTGACTGGTGGTGGAAGAGTTGCTCCTCTGGAACATCCTTTAAATCCGAAGTTTGTGTCTTTTCTTGGGGTCTGGTGTAAAGCCAACAGTTTATAAATAACGAACCGGAAGCACCGCAGCGGGATTCAAAGCATCGCGACGTTGATAGACACATACAGACAAGTCCATAAACTTTAACCAAAACAAGCCCCCCCCACCGCCACCGTCGCCAAGCGGACTCGATCGCAGCAGTGGCTGGATAGAGGATCTCCTGCTTCTCGGGACTGGCTGTTTTGCTCTCTGATTGGTGGGCTTTGTGTCACGTGGCTCGAGCAGCAAGTTGTGGGGGAGGAAGGAGGAGCTACTGTAGGAATGTGTGAGGAGAGCGGGCTTTCATGGAAATTATGGGTGTATGGAACCCAGAAAGTACCAAAATTAAATGGAAATTCAATCCATTTGTGTTGTCAACTGCACAGATTACCAAAAATAAAATTGCAATTACCTGCATAGGAGATGTGTTGAGCTATGTTTTCTGTGTTGGAGCTGAAACATCTAAACAGGGAAGCATATTTCATATCTTATATATTAATAAAAAAATCCAGTAATAACGTTTAGTAACATCAATGTATTGTTAATGTTATTAGCTAACTGTTATGCATGAATTATGACAACTGCAACCAGGATTGTTTTTTTGTTAGTCATGAAAAAATAATAACTTTGAATTTCACTTTTTAAAAATACACTTTCTAAGAGCCCAATTTTGTTTTTATCAGGCAAAAAAGGTTCTCTTTCAGTAATTCCAAAGCGATGATAATCATTTTATGTTATTAAAAAGTAAACAGAAATGAAAAAGCTTGTTAATGCAAACCAGATGATAAAATTGCTGAGGGAGTCTAACCGAGCGTCGGTATTTGATGAATAGCGAGTTGGTTGAACAGGAAGCATAGTCAAAGTTGGGCTGCCAAGTGTAATGAATAGAATGGTCCGTTCTGTTTGAAAATTTCATTTAACGAGTTGTTTACATGTTTGGCTCTGTTCTTGTTGGGAAACGTGTGATGAACCTGTTTTCTGTGAACAAAGTCGGTCCTCAGTGATTTTGAAGTTAAAAATAAACCAAGAAAGCTAAAAACTGCCTGTTTTCACAATAAAGACACTACACTATATTAGCTCGCACACAAAATTTTTTAACCGTTAAGCCTGGGACACACAGGAGACAGACACGCTGCGCCACGGAAGCGCCGCAGTTAAATGGTCACACAGGAAGCGCCGCGCCGCTGAACCAAAGACTGTAGCGCTGAATGCTTCTTGGAAAGTCACGTGATAGTCACAACATCTTGAGAACAGGAACAGCCGCTCTAATGGCTTCTTTTTAAAATGACGGCGCGGGCGTGACGCAGCGCGGGCGTGTCTGTCTCCTGTGTGTCCCAGGCTTTACACAGGTGCTTTACATTAGGAATTATGGCAGAAAAGGTAACAAGAATTAAAAAATAAGGCCATGTTTTTGTGATTGACAGTATCCATGTTACACTGTTTTCTGCAACAGTCAGATTATGTGACTATTGGGGAGTCTGAAGAAAGAGAGTTAGAACTTAGAACATTTTTTTTAAATGCAGCTAGCTTGAACAATGTTTTTAAAGATGGTCTTCTGCACCTTTAAGTCTCATGTCAATATCCACCATAACACAGCTCCACAGATCTACCTTCAAAAAAAATAAACTCCAAGACAAAAAAACATTGTGCCTGTAAAGACGACTTAAAGGGACTCTTTGCAACTTTTTAATATTTTTAAATCATTTTCTTGAGCCAGTATGTGCTAAAATGACCCTTTACAGGGTGAATGAAAGGCCACCCAACCCCTGTGGCCCCCTGTGGCCAGAATATTCCACTTGCAAATTCACAGTTGCCGGTCCGGTCTGTTGGGACTTAGAAAAATTCAGCTTGACCTACCTGGATCTGCAGTCTGGTTCCAGCACGTTTCCTGCATCATGAATGTAGCTGAATTGTTTGATTTAGTGATGAACCGCTCCTGTAGAAACTATAGAACCCTGGGAGGACATTTCAGCAGTTAGATTAAGGTGTTAAAAAGACAAACGCGCAGCAAGGAGATAAGTTTTACTTCCGGTTTCGCCAACGAACACTAGGGGGTGCTAAAAACAAGCCAAAACTGACTAGTGTCCCTTTAATACACAACAATTATTGTGTGCAATTTGTCTTGCACATAAGTGAGCTTTGGTCATGTGACACATTATGATCTAAAAATAAGAAACATTTATTTAACTTTAATTTAATCATGTGGCACTTTTTGGCCTCCATACATAGAGGCATGAGCACATATTCGCATGTATGCGTACTATTGTGATGATGACTTTTATTACACGTTCACTGAATAAAGCCTTTATATGTTTACATATTTACACCCAGACATGCAAGCCTGTGTAACAAACATGCAAGGAACATTGTGAGTTTCTCTTTAAGCCGCTTGGTTGTGAGCTCAAACGCTGAGCAGTGAAGGTACATGCGGGGGGAGGAGGAGAATGGGAGGGAGGGAGGAGGCTGTCAGAGCTGCGCATCTGTTTGAGAGGAGGAGAGGGAGGAAGGGGGAGAAACGAGCAGGTCAAGATGAGGACCGCGGCAGCAGCAACGCACAAATCCAGACTAGGATGGGAAAAGACAAATGAGAGGACGACACCGACCGATGAGGCATGAAAGAGAAGGCTCGGGAGTCGCGCTGCAACGCTCCAACATGGACGCGTAGCGACAGCAGCAGCACACGTTAGAGGAGATCATTTCATTGTAGCCCTGCAGCATCACCATCATCCGTCCAACCTGAGCGGGGAGGAGGCAGAGATGGGCTCCCAGGTTGTGCAGACCCTGCGTCAGGGAGTGTGGGCGTCCCTGACCGGGGGATGGTACCACGACCCGGACCAGAACAAATTCAACAACTGCTGTCACCTATATCTGTGGATATTTCTGCTGATGTTGCCCTTGTCGCTCCATCTGGTGAGTTTTCATGGAGGAACGTGACGTTCAAGGCCGCGAAGGTGCGCTGATGTGCAAATGTAGCCTCGTATCCACGCGCTCGTTTGCATAAAAACAACAGATTTACCTCAATGTGACATCATTCTGGTGCTACTGCTGCATCTGGAGATGCGGGAACAGAAATACGGGGCACTGTCGCAGTATTCTCCTTGCATGCAGCGATGGGACGCATGGCTGCTCCTGGCTGTGACAGTGGTGGTGGAGCCAGAAAGCATGAAGCTGGTTTATTACTCTCACGTCAGGGCCTCTGAGAGAGGGGTGTAAAACAACTGACATCACTTAAAGCAAAGCAACTGAAGCTGTGATGAAAAGAGCAGATGTTTCCAGCTGCAGCAGTGAATGATGCAGCTTTTGTGTTTTTAAAATCACTCTTGAATTAAAGTTTTAAACTGCATTTGTGTGTTTTTGATCACCACAGAACAAGAACGGATTGATAGGAGGAACATTTTTATTTTTTATGTTTTTGCATGGAACAGTCAAGCATTCTGAAAACTTTACTATGCCGTAAATCTGTGCCTGCAGACTTCCAAAACTGCCAAATTTCATAAAGTGTGACTCACGTATCAGCATGATGCAGAAGCTTTCTCTGTAATCCCCTTGCTGCAGGCCATTCCTCTCTTTGGAATGAGAAAACTTCAATAATCCCACCAACATATCAAATCAGATCTCGCGGTTCCCTGAGATTGTAATACTGTGGCTATTAGACCAGAAAAGCAATGTGGATTTTCAGGATTCCACGCTATTTTAACGATAAAAGTGTTTCCGTCTCTCCTCCACAGGCCCTGCCTCCTACCACCATGGCTTTGAGCATCTACTGCACTTCCATCACTGTCTTCTTCATCCTCATCAAGCTGGCCAACTATCGGCTGCACCTGATGTTTGATGAGGGAGAGGTGGTGGTCCGCAGCCTGTCCGACCTCAGCAAGGCTCAGGAGAAGGGTAATGCCTCGGACTCCTGCTTGCCAGCCAGCATCAGGTAGGGAACCCATTTAATCCTAAAACACAAAATCAAGGCTGAATCAGAAGTAGAAACAGGATTATTGACCCTCCTGCTTTCTGCTGATCATTGTGGAATCGAAGCCATAGGACCAAAATTGACCCAGTTATTGAACACAAACATACATTTAAGCCTTAAATTCCTTTTATGTGTAGATTAAATGCTAATTTTTACATTTTATATTTTTTATTAACTTCCCTAATTGTCTGAGAGTGAGAAAATATGCTTCATTTCTTTGCTGATGCTATCTTTAGCATCTGTTTGCTGTGACAGTCTGATAGAGACAGATGAAAACAATCCATCACTTCCTATTCTCATTAGTTCCCACACGCACCTGCTTCATCTTCCGCATTCATTTTATTTTTCAAATCAGGAAGAAGGATCAGATGATTTCCTTTGATAGTGAAGTTCTGACATGTGAACTTCCACCTGACTCTGCAGCTCTGTGCGGTTTTATTTCCACAAATCTTTCATTTTGATCAAACAGAAAGAGCAGCACGGTGCCCGACAGTGTTGCTATGACGACGCTGACTCGGAAGCGTCTCAGTCCGGTGATCCAGGTGACGGTGAAACAGACTGAGACCGACCCAGGGCTCATAGGAGTGGTAAGTATAGATGGACAATATGAAAACCCTCCGCTGACCTGTGTTATGTTTACATTTGAATTTTATTTTCATTCTTTTTCCTCCCTACAGGACAGCTCAAAGTCAGATGAGGTGAAAACTGCAGAAGGTAATGCTGCTCTTTCCTAAATAGGTGCAGATGATTCCTCATGTTTGGCATTTTGGTTTTGATTTAAAAATGAAGGAAAGGCAATTCAAAAACACAAAACTGTAGTTTTAATGATTATGATTTATGAATTCACCACAAAAACGAAAACTGCATCGCTTCATGAGTTTTAGGCTTAGCGGATGAAAACATGACTGGGTTTATTTGGCTTAATATTTACTGAATTCAACTTCTTTTCCATGCAAATAATATTCAGTCAATAAAGTAAAAGGATAGAAAAATGCATCATTTTAGAAAGTATAATTTTTTTTCTTTATGTAATTATATAACAATGCAAAAGAGCAATAAAACAACCACATGCAGTACTTACATCCTCCACTAGAGGGCATATGTAGTAGGTTTTTGAGGAAAGTACTAATATTCTTAAAGAGGAAGACATCTTGAAAACGTAGAAGTACCAGATATGACACATTCTGCAGTACTGGGTGAAAGCTGTCCTATTTTTTCTATTTCATACTGATTGGTGAATTCCTTTACACAGATTTAAACAATGCTAACAGATATGAACTGACTTTTGAGGTAAGTTAGTGTTTTTACCAGCTGGGTGCGGTTCATCTTGCAGCTGAAAGAGAATTTGGGAATATAAAACAGAATTTATGGGATTTTTTAGGTAAATTTTGCTGATTTTTAAAGAGAAACGTCTTGACTGATTTAATCTAGTTTTATGATGAAAATGTGCACCTAAAATATTAATACCGAGCATTTAGTGTGTTGTAATGCATCAGATGCCTGCATGTTTGTGGATTTGGTTTCCATATCAGCAGGATATGACTATCTTCTGTATTTCTTTTGTCTGTCTCCAATTTCAACAGTGTGTGTCCATGGAAGGATGTTCAGGATTAAAATGAACAAATTCCAAATTTAATCAGTGTTTTCTTTTCTCTTCAGGACAGGGTGAGACTGTTGCGGAGGAGAAGTCTGCAGAGGGAGGCCTGCAGCCGAACACTGAACCTTCCCCAGATGACATCTCCAGCCCCAACCCAGAGCAGGATGCCCCACTGCTGCAGGCCCAGCAGAGGCCCCCGTCACGAGATGAAGGAGAAGACTCGGCTCCTGGATCTGCTTGTGGGACAACAAAACTACACGCTCCAGAAACTGGAGCTGTCACAGAAGGAGTGGACATTCAAAATTCTTCAGCAGGGAAAACAGATCAATCAGAGGAAAGGAGGGAATCGGAGAAAGACTTGGAGCAGGATAGAACCGAGGAAAAAGAGGATAAAGAGACAGCAGATGGGGAGACAGCTGATGAAGGTCTGCCACCTTCAAGGGGGAGTGAAGATGAGAGTGAGAGCAGTAAAGGCTCAAAAGAGTCTTCAGACGCAAACAACAACTCACTGGACTCTCCGAAGGACGACCAGGATGAGTTCATTGACATCCCAGAGTTTCCACTGGTAGGATTTGCAGACATCTGGAAAGTTTTATTGAATTATTTTATTTATTGTAACATTTTGAACATTCTGGACCAAAGTCTGCTCTTGTATCTCAGGCTGAGCCAGTGGAGGAGCCGTACTGTTCTGATGAGATTGAGGTGGTTCTGGTGGACAACTCTAGCTCCGGATCTGGTTCGGCCCATTTAAACGACAGCGACACGGTCAAAATCATAATCACGATGAGCTGCGACCCTCAGACAGCTGCTCAGCTGGAGGAAAGTGTCAAGCAGAGCCTTCTGGAGAATGCTCAGGTCAGACAGAACCGCTCTGAGAGATTTTATCAGTGAAACGCCTTCAGTAGAGGACACTTTAGGTGTCTGAAGGAGCGTTCTAATGTCAAATACACTTCTGAGAAAAAACGTCAGACGTTCTCCTTTTCTGGGAAAGAGCAGAATTCACGGTTCCATCAATTACAGCAACTTATCCTGAAGCAGCAAAGCAGCCCCAGACCATCACACTACCACCACCATGTGTTCCTGGAATGCTGTGTTAGTTTTACACCAGATGTCCTGGCCGGCATAGAAATCAAAACAATGATTCTTTAAAAATGTTACTTGCAAGTATGTTATATTTGAAGGCGAGTGTACATAAGAGGTGTTGTTGTGTTTTCCTCCAGGCTCAGAAAGATGCAGGGGAATGTCACATCAAGATCCCCGTCATCACCTTTGACTCCCCCGAGAAGGAGGGAGGGCAGGGAGCAACTGGCTCGGAGGAGGACGACCCCACGCCAAAACAGCAGCTGACCACGAGCCAAAGTGAAGAGTTTCACTTATGTAGGGAAACGACCAGTTCAGAGTCCACCATGCTGGAGCGCCCAGAACCAGAGCGGGAGCATTGTGGACCACACCTGACCTCTGACAGCACACCAAGTCCACAGCTGACCAATGACAACAGCTCATCAGGCATCGATGTCCATTCCCACCCAGATGACACGGAGCCTCTGGATCCTAACGTGGATTCTCAAGGATTTCTGCGTCTCCCACCAGCTGTGGGGCGCTACGGTCCGGACGGAAGGACCCACATCCGAGGTCTGAGTATGGACAGCGGGAAAGATCTTCTGTCAGAGTGCTCACATAACACAGTATGTTTAACTGCATTGCTACATTTACTGTCTTCGTCATTAACTTTCACTTTTAAAACCAACTCACAGACATTTTCCCTTTTATCAGACCACCATGACCAGCTCCAAATCCGATCTGGAGGCAAAAGAGGGACAGATGCCCAATGAGTCCAACTTCTTGGAGTTCATATCCCTGTTAGGATCCCTCAGTATGAGAGGGGGAGGCGCCAGCGTGCAGGAAGAGGAGGGGAAAGAGAACAAAGAGAAAGTCAACGCCGAAGAGGAAGGTTTGACCATCGTCTTTATTTAAAAGAGATGCACAGATTTGGTTTTGGTGTTGGATCAATAGGACAAATCTTTCCTGCTTATCATTGTTGGTTGAACTTTAAATATATTAATTAAAAAATAAATAATACAAAGCAGGAGGAGCAATGTGGTTTTCATCCTGGCCGTGGAACACTGGACCAGCTCTACCCATAGGAGGCTCCTGGAGGGTGCGTGGGAGTTCGCCCAACCAATCTACATGTGTTTTGTGGATTTGGAGAAGGCGTTCGACCGTGTTCCTCCGGGGGCCCTGTGGGGGGTACTCTGGGACTATGGGGTACCAGGCCCCTTGATACGGGCTGTTAGGTCCCTGTATGACCGGTGTCAGAGCTTGGTCCACGTTACCGGCAGTAAGTCGGGCTCGTTCCCAGTGAGAGTTGGGCCCAGCCAAGGCTGCCCTTTGTCACCAATTCTGTTCATAACTTTTATGGACAGAATTTCTAGGTGCAGTCAAGGTGGTGAGGAGATTTTGGTGGCCTAAGAATTGGGTCTCTGCTTTTTGAAGATGATGTGGTCCTGTTGGGGTGTTGAGATGGTCTAACAGGGATCAAATGAATCTAAAGCAATAATTGACAATGGCACATTTAGCTTTATTTGTTACATAGATATAAAAACAGAAGCTGTAATGTAAAAGAAATGTACATGTGTATTTATACACATGTTTCTGTCAAATGT
Organism: Aphyosemion australe; assembly: GCA_006937985.1. Lineage (NCBI taxonomy): Eukaryota > Metazoa > Chordata > Actinopteri > Cyprinodontiformes > Nothobranchiidae > Aphyosemion > Aphyosemion australe. Next base: position 2,060,036 of record SSNS01000090.1, read on the forward strand.
ATTTTTGGTTTGCTTGTGTTCAGAAAACCAGAGTACGACACCTGGGCCAGATGCAACAATAACAGAAACCAACTCTGAGAGCAAGTCAGAGCGACCCAAACCTCCCACCAGTCTGCCAACGAACACACCGCCGGCTTTACCACCCACACACATCCCCATAGTCTCTCCTGAAAGGTGAGCATCCATGCACAAGTGCTTGTTTTTATGCAGAAAAATAGAATAGTTCATTTTTAGGCTCATGTGGAGCACATACATGGATTATAACTATTAGCATTTTAATTTTATCTTTTTTTTTTTTTTGCAGTCCACAAACAGACCGAGAGAAAGACCCCGACTACGACTCTCTGCCTTCACAAACATCTCAGTCTGAGAGCTCCATGCTGCAGGTCATCTGCAGACCTGAGGCTACCAATAAAGAAGAGGCCTACACGTTCCACACCGTCCACAGTAAGCGTTACAGCCATCACACATGATGTGTTTTCCTGGAAGGCTCCAAAAGTTTAAGCTTTAAGTCAGGGGTGCCAGATCCTGGTCCTGGAAGTACGATATCTAGCGTGTTTTAGTTGTTTCCCTGCCCCAGCACACTTGGTTCAGTGGTTAAATCACCTGCTCAGCAGCTCATCCAACTCTGCAGAAGCCTGTTAATCACCAGATGATTGAAATCAGGTGTGTTGGAGCAGGGAAACATCAAAAACATGCTGGATATTGGACCTCCAGGACCAGGAATGGGCACCCTGCTTTAAGTGAATTGCACCTATCAGTTTTTGCACAATTATCATCTGATCAGAAGATGCCTGATGATATTTATGTCTCCGTTTGACTCATCAGGAGACAGACCTCGAAAGCTGTACGCAGAGAGAGCCCTCAACCTGCCGCTAGGGGCAGAGCTCATCACAGGAAACATGTGGTATGCCAGCAAAACCCTTCGCTCTCTTCTGCTTTCCTATTTTTATTTTTGTACCTCCTTATTCTCATCTGAAAGTTCAGTTAACAGTTATTCCTTTTATCCGTGGTGCGTGTGTGCATCAGTGACCTGCTGTCAACCTCTTCCAACTCGGAGGGACACGACGGCATTGCAGGCGGTCACACTGACTGTCCTTTCCAGAGACGCATCATTCCTGCACACAGGCTGCGACCACGAAGGACACACCCGGAAATATTTCAGGTTTTCATTTTCCACAAACCAGGATCATCTAGAAGCATCGTGACTTTTAAATGTTTGTTTCATACTAATACACAGGTTTGTGTTTCAGGAAGAAGACTCCTTGGACGAGTCATCCGAGACGTCCACGCAGGAGAAGCCAACCAAGAAAATTTATTACAAACTCCAGTTGTGCCCTGGAAAGTGGATCAACATTTTATATGACAGACTGACCCTGCTTGCACTTTTGGACAGGTAACGAGTGTTTTTTTTTTTGTGTGTGTGTGTGTGTGTGTGTGTGTGCATGTGTGTGTGAGAGAGAGAGAGAGAGAGAGAGAGAGAGAGAGAGAGGCCTGATAAGCTCATACAGCCTTTGCGTGTGCTGTTTTCCCTAAGAAACCAGGATGTTCTGGAGAATCTGGTTGCAGTCTTCATGGCCTTCCTAGTTTCCTTTTTGGGATTTGTTCTTCTCAACCACGGCTGCTTCAAAGACTTCTGGGTTTTCCAGTTCTGCCTGGTCATTGCCAGCTGCCAGTATTCCCTTCTGAAGGTAAATCTTTGCAGAAATTGATGGTTGCTACAGCTGGGAGATGTTGTCTAATGAAGCTTTCAGCAGAGGTTTGACTATTTGATGGAGGATTTCTGTTCAATTTTGACGGAAAACCAATAAAATATATCTGGAAAAATAACTGTGCATGTGTGTGTGTGTGTGTGTGTGTGTGTGTGTGTGTGTGTGTGTGTGTGTGTGTGTGTGTGTGTGTGACACAGCTGCTTCACTTGATCTTTTTATATTCCACTACCTGTAGCTCACTACTCGTCTCTGTGGGTTTGTTTTCCAGAGTGTTCAACCAGATGCAGCCTCACCGACACACGTGAGTTTATGACCTTCATATTTCAGACAAAAACGATCCTGGAACCGTTGCATATCACCCACTTCACTATTACATAGTAAAGTTTGATGATGTAGTCCTTTAATATCATATTTGCACACGTGATGATGTCTTCTTGTTAGAATCAGGATGAATTTCAGTCTCTGACATCCGTGTGTGCGTGTGTGTGTGTGTGTGTGTGTGTGTGTGTGTCTCCAGGGCCATAACCAGCTGGTAGCTTACAGCCGAGCAGCTTTCTTTTGTATCTTCTGTGCTCTGATCTGGCTGCTGGAGCAGCTCCTGAGGAGGAAGGACCTGCCTGTTTCTACTCTTTATGGCGTTACCATCATCTGTTACGATGTCCTGCACTTCATACGAGACCTGCTAGTGGGTAAGGACAACAATGTGCAACATTGATCTACCTGCTTTTGTTTTAAACAGTTATTCTTCTGGGGAACTAGTAAGAACTTTTTCCTTTTTTCCTGTATAAAACAGGTTTTACCTACTGTTTCCCCGTCACCTTCCTGGTGGGCCTTTTCCCTCAGATCAACACCTTTACCATCTACCTGCTGGAGCAGATCGACATACACTTCTTAGGAGGAACAGGTTGAAAATAATGATTTACGTATTTTCATTTCTGAAATAGTTCTGTAAATAAGTCTAGATTCTAGAATAATATTTCTTTTGTGGTTTTCTGTCTTTAAAATATGAATATTTTATATAAATACTGTAATATTTTAGTAGTAAGCTTATAACCTTTAGACATCTTATCATAACTCATTGTTTGTTAAGAGTTTAAGTCTCAAAACCCCAGCTTGTAGGTTATTAGGACCTGGTTTATTTAGATTTTGATGATGACTTCCAGAAGAAATTTTTTGAAAATTACATTTTTAAATGTTCCTGTTAGAGCTTCAGAATGCTGCTTATGTCTAATGTTACGTGGATGAGTTTTTCCTGACGTGTGTGCGCGCGTGTGTGTGTGTGTCTCAGCTGCTACGAGTCTCGTCTCTGCGGTTTACAGCATTCTCCGCAGTCTGATCGCTCTGTCTCTGCTGTATGGTTTCTGCTTTGGAGCTCTCAAGGTGAGAAACAAAACTATAAGTGGCCATTTATTATGGTTATTTATTTATCAAACATAAATATAAAACTTCACCTAAGGCATATTAAAGTGGTCCTATAATTTAAAACCACAATTACCTTGTTGTTGAATTTAGGGAGCCTAAGTCATGTCCATCTACTTCAGGACCACCCCAGCTGCCAAAAAAAAAAAAGAATGGGAGTCTGTGAGAGGATACAAGTTATTTTCTAATCCCGTGTGATATGTACCATGAATTTCACATATGATGTCCTTAAATTTTAAAGACACATTTTGATGCCAAGAGAGCGCTTATTTTCAACAGGCGGCAAAAGTTATTTTAGGTTTTGTCTGAAAACGACTTCAACTGCTCGTCTCACATAAATGACGTCATCAAACCAGATAAGGAGAAGAAAAATGGCCATCCATGCTGAACTAGCATCACATGCTGGACCAGCTTCTGCAGTATATAAACGTTGGTCACGGTATTTCTAACCATAGAACAATGCAAGCCTGAGCTACTGATACTAGCTTGAGCTACTGCTAATGCTAGCCTGAACTACTGCTAATGCTAGCCTGAGCTACTGCCAATGCTAACCTGAGCTATTGCCAATGCTAGCTTGAGCTACTCTTAATGCTAGCCTGAGCTACTGCCAATGCTAACCTGAGCTATTGCCAATGCTAGCTTGAGCTACTCTTAATGTTAGCCCGAGCTACTGCTAACGTCCTTGTTGGACGACAGGAAAACAACAGAAAAGAATGTTGGAGCACTACTCACGTTCCAGGATGTACTGGGACTATCCAGAGTCTGAATGAATGCCAGATAGACTGCCATGGTCTCCTCACATGGAGAATGAGGCTCATTTAATATTCATGTCCTGGCTGAGTGGGCGGGGCAAACCAGTGTTTCCTTTGCAGGGCTTTGTAATATATATGTAATGGGGTTTTGTTTGGCCCAGGGGTAGGGAACCCTGGTCCTGGAGAGCCGCTATCCAGAATGTTTTAGAGGTTTCCTTGCTTCAACAGCTGATTCACCTGTTCAGCAGCCCATCAGGCTCTGCAGAATCCTGTTAATCACCTGCTGATTAAAATCAGGTGTGTTGAATCAGGGAAACCTCTAAAACGTGCTGGATAGATGCTCTCCAGGACCAGGGTTCCCTACCCCTGGTTTGGCCATTCATCAGGGCTCCTGGGCCATTTTGAGCCCCAACAAAGTTTCACCCAAAAGCAGCTGTAATCTAACAAACTGTGGCGTGCCTTTGTGTGTGACAACAGGAGCCATGGGATGAGCAGCACACTCCTGCACTGTTCTCAAGCTTCTGTGGCCTTCTGGTTGTTTTCTCATATCACCTGAGCCGACAGAGCAGCGACCCATCTGTGCTGATGTGAGTTCCTCTGTAACACATTTATTAGGTGATTCTTACTCAAACGGACCGTTAAGGACAACTTGACAGGCTTTTTCATTCAAGATCAAAACTTGAATTTTGCGTGTTTTATGGGCTTTGTACTGCTTTCTATGCAGGTCTTTGATCAAGTCAAAAATCATGCCTGCACTTGTAGAGAGTGAGGAAGAGGAGGAGGAAGAGGAGGATGCAGACATTAAAGACCCGCTGCCTGAGAAACTGCAGAACTCTATGGTGATTATAGATAAAGAAATAAAAGGCTGTAGCTTTATTTATCCCCAAACACACTCCAACCAGAGACACACCAGCTCACATCATCTTCCAGTAATTATGCTCCATAAATCAGTGCTCATAATCACCGTGCACCTGTGAGGAAGCAGATAACAAACACGGTGATGAGAGTACCAGTTAGCTGTGTGATTACAGGGATTTATGCAGCACAAACCTCTCATAGCCTCTTATTAGTGTGGATTGTGAAGCTCCTAACTTCCTCGGGCTGCTGTGTCTTTGATCTCTGAGAAATGAAGGATCACAATTAGACAGAAACAATTACACACCCAAATGAGCTTTTAAAATCGTGTGGATTTGAAGTAATTGAAGCTCTGCCTTCTTCCTGAACTCTCCAGAAGGAGATCCTGCTGTCGGATGTTGTCGTGTGCTCCGTTGCCTACATCCTAACCTTCGCCATCACAGCCAGCACCGTGTTCCTCTCTCTGAAGGTCAGATCCTCACCTGTTTTACTTCAATTCTGAGATATAATGTGGTGTCTAAATCCTTTCTCATATATTCTGACTTCTGCGCAGCCTTTTGTGACCATTGTGCTGTATGCTCTGGCGGGAACAGTCGGGTTTGTGACCCACTACTTGATTCCCCAGCTTCGGAAGCATCACCCATGGTTGTGGATCTCCCATCCGGTTCTCAAAACCAAGGAGTACTACCAGTTTGAACCCAGAGGTTTGCATCTCTAGAAAGAAAAGCAGTACATTTTACTTTTCAGAAGTTCTGAATTTAGTTTGCTGTTGTTCGTGTTACAGAGGACGCTGTGCTCATGTGGTTTGAGCGTCTGTATGTGGGGCTCCTTTGCTTTGAGAAGTACGTGGTGTACCCCGCCATCGTGCTGAGCGCCCTCACTAACGATGGCTTTGCCCTCAGTCACCGCAAGAAGCTGGGAATCCAGTGAGTCTCCACAACCGCACACATACAGCACAACGTCTGGGTGTTTAAAGCAACACTTAAGTTTTCCCCCCTACTGGTTGAAAGCAGAATACAACTGTCGTAAAAAACTCTGCCGCAGCCTGCTGTAGCTAGCGCTAGCAGCGAGCTAACGCTAACACAAGCTAACGCTAACACGAGCCAACTGATACAAAGTAGACCACGAAGTAAAAAGATACACACTTGCACAAAAATTAATTACAAGTCCAAAAGGCGTGTTTCCACTATCGAAACTTCGAGGTAATTTTACTGGAACTCCGCGGCATGCGCGTGTCTCCACTTCAGCTGGCCAACTGAAAGGACCATTTTATGGAACCAACGGAGTACCTGAGCTAGGGTAGGTACTCAGAATGGCCCGGTAGGGTCGCTAAGTGGAACGCTTGGTTAACTCACGCTGATTGGCTGTAACTCAGTAGGAAATGACATCGACAGAAATCGCCTAAACAATAAGCATTTGTTAAGTAGGAAGAGCAAAAGCAGATAAGCAACATTCACGCTGCTTTAAAGTCGCCATTACTAAACTCCTAACATAAAAAAAGCCGTGGAAATCCCCCCACAATTATATTATTCACAGGGCGTTGTTGTCTCACAGAGCACCGTAAAAACAATGCTTCTTCTACTCATTGAAAGCCACATTTTACACATTTTACATCACACAGCAGCTCTCCTGGTCCTCTGAAGGGATTCAATTATGCTGTATTTTGACAGAAAAAAAACTTTTAATGTTACTCATGTCTGCGGACACTTTTCGGGACTGATCAGTGACATCGGTCACTGCTGAAGCACTCGTGATGTGGTGAAGTCTTAGCAAAGTCCTGAAAGGGCTGAATTTGTTTGGAGACACAACAGCTGAGCGGACCAAGCTATCGTATCTCCCGGGCAATTTTCCCCTCGCAGAAATTTCCCGGAACTCCGAAACTGAAAAGACAGCTAGCCAGGTCACCATCACGCCGTGATTTTGTAGCCTCCTTTAGCTTCCTTAAACAAGTGTAGGCTGCGCCAATGTTCACTCTGGTTTCAGCTCTCTGCTTCGCCTCCTAAGAAAAGACTCTCTTACTTTTACTTCCCGGCTCTGCCATGATGCCAACAATAGAAACAAACTTCTTCTTTTTGTGCTTTTATTGATGGTCGGCGAACTGAAAAAGCTAACTGCTAGCCTCTAAATGAGCTACCAGCACAGTAAACAGCTAGCCATGAAGCAGGTAGCTCTCCCACTAGTGTTCCTACATGAACCACAAAACTGTGCAGTTTCTGTTCAGCAGAGGACAACAGAGTGCTGTCCAATGTGAAGCTGCTCACGTTTATGGCTCAAGAATCACTGAAACCAGTTTGAAAGCAGTAGCTTAAACTCTTCTATCCGCATGTTCTCTGCGTTCTCCACAGCTGTGACGTTCTCCTGACGACAGTCGCTGGACTGAAACTCCTGCGTTCGTCCTTCTGCGATCCCAGCTTCCAGTTCCTCACGCTTCTCTTTACGCTAGTTTTTTTCCACTTCGACTGTCCGCACGCCTCCGAGAGCTTCCTGCTGGACTTCTTCATCATGTCTATCGTCTTCCACAAGGTAAAAGAATCCGTTCGGGCAGCAAAGGTTTGTTCTTAAAGGCTCTTGTAACACATGCTAGGGTTAGTGACATTTAAAGAAAAGAAAGGAAAACAAACCTTCATGTTCATGAGGATGGTGACAGCTTGAATTCCCGTTTTACTCCTGACATGAAGATTTATTGCTGACCTTAAAGGAAAAGAAAACAGCAGAAGGTTTTCCCAGGGTTCAGTTTGCTCATCGCTTGGACTTAAGCTTCACCTGTAAATCAGTTTGTTGATGCTTCTGTTGCCCTTAGGGACCTTTGCCAAGTATGAAAAAAAACTTGGTGGGAAAATTCAGCTATTAAAGCTAAATTAACGAAAATCCTCATATTTTCCTGTAGTTTGACTGTTTTTTGTGCACGTACAGTATATTATGCATACCAGGATGTCATATGAGGTAATTATAACCTCAGACAAACATCATATTGCTAAAATAAAGGAACTTGAAAAACCAAGTTGGTCTGATCTTAAAAGGATAGTTCAGATATTTGAAGTAGACACAGATCAATATCTGCTTTGATTTATCTTTGAGTGGCCTCACTTTGCAGAAGCAGAGCTTAGTTCTGATTGGCTAGCTCATTTGCCAGTCAGAACTAATGCATAAAAAATGCCTGCAGACATAAAAACACGGCTGCTAAATGTCATTCTGCACGGGTTAAATAGAGGTTTTCCACATTTTCCTCTTTGCAGATGCGTGAGTTGCTGCTGAAGCTCCATTTCATCCTGGTTTACATCGCTCCCTGGCAGATTGCTTGGGGCAGCGCTTTCCATGCCTTCGCTCAGCCGTTCGCCGTGCCTCGTATCCTTTCTCTAAAACTGGCCCAGATGTGTGCATCAGGAGCTGCTGTTTGTTCCTTGACTGATGTGTGTGTCCAGACTCAGCCATGTTGCTGCTCCAGACTCTCCTCACCACCGTCTTCTACACCCCGCTGGCCCCTTTCCTGGGCAGCGCCATCTTTATTTCCTCTTATCCACGGCCTATCAAGTTCTGGGAACGAAACTATAAGTAAGAGCTGTTGAAGGAGTTAAATCTGTGTCTGAGTGTCACTAAATGTATGATTTGTTTGTATTTATTGATATGCATCTTGCTGTGGGAGGTCTAAAAATACGTGTGCAGCTTTGTTGTGCAAGCTGGCTCTGGGATTATATTTAGCTGAAGATAAATCTGTGACAGATTCACCTCAGCTGGAGTCAGAAGAGCGAGTTGTAGTCGTGAGTCGTGGTATTTTTAGTTTCAGCTGGCTTTTGATAGAGAACATTGATTGAAATGAAAGGATGCAGCACATAAAAAGTCCGTGAAATATTCCCTTGTTGTGTAATTCGTGAATTCTTTCCTGCTCTTGCAGCACAAAACGTATTGACAACTCCAACAGCAGACTGGTGTCCCAGGTGGACAAGGAGACAGGTTCGTCCCCTGACCTTTCTGTCACTTTTCATCACGTTTGTCTTTTCATTCCCAGTCTCCTTCCTTTTCCTTCCCAGGTTGTGATGATAACAACCTGAACTCCATCTTTTACGAGTACCTGACCCGCTCACTGCAGCACTCACTGTGTGGTGACCTCATGTTGGGTCGATGGGGCAACTACAGCGCCGGAGACTGTTTCATCCTGGCGTCCGACTACCTCAACGCCCTTGTCCACCTCATTGAGATCGGCAACGGCCTTGTCACCTTCCAGCTGAGGGGGTTGGAGTTTAGGGGTACAGTTTGATCACTTCCTCCTCTGTTTTTTTTTTTTTTTTTTTTTGCCACTCACCTTCCTCACCTTCTGTCCATGTCAGGTACGTACTGTCAGCAGCGAGAGGTGGAGGCCATCACAGAAGGCGTGGAGGAGGACGACGGGTGCTGCTGCTGTGAACCAGGCCACTTACCTCACATGCTGTCGTGCAACGCCGCCTTTAATCTGCGCTGGCTGGCCTGGGAGGTGATGGCCACCAAGTACCTGCTGGAGGGCTACAGCATCAGCGAGAACAATGCTGCCACCATGCTGCAAGTGTACGACCTTCGAAAGCTGCTCATCACCTACTACCTGAAGGTACGCTTGCTTTCCAGTTGGACACTACAACTACAACACTGAGACTCATTTCTTTGCCCCTCTCTGCTCTCAGAGTATCATCTACTACCTGGTCCACTCTCCTAAACTCTGCACCTGGCTCAAAGACGCCTCCATCCAGGAGGCGCTGCAGGCCTACACCAAGTGGCACCACATTGAGCGCGACCCTCAGGTGTTCAGCGTGAAGATCGATGAAGACTATGTGCACTGCCTGCAGGGGGTGACGCGTGCCAGCTTCTGCAATGTTTACCTGGAGTGGATCCAGCACTGTGCTGGGAAGATGGAGACGGTAGGCCACTTAAATCCCTTCATTAATTATTTATAAACGTTTAACTGAGAAACGTTTAGTTAAAATTTCTATTCATTTGGAAGCTGGAATGTGTGTTTTTGTTTTTTATTTTGATCCACACACGCCACCTGTCTTCATGTTTCTGTCCAGCCTGTGGACAGCGATGAAGACTCTCCTCTGGTGACTCTGTCCTACGCTCTCTCCGTCCTCGGGAGGAGATCTCTGGGCACGGCGTCCCACAACATGTCCAACAGGTAAGAGAGGACAACACTTTTACAGTTTTTATTTCATTGCTTCTTTATAGGGAATATTTATCTGTTAGACCTCTGTGTGAAGTTTTATCAGCTAATGTTACAAATCACAACAATTTAAACAACAACAAGAGAGTTCCTGGTTTCTTAGTGTGGGTTTTGGTAAGGAGATGTAGGGACTAATGTGTTTTAATACTTAGAGTATAATTTATTTAAGAGAAAAATTAACATCTAACTCCTTTTATATAAGTATATTTTATTTTTTTTATCAAAAATTACTTTCAGCTTAAATGACAGTTTAAAAAACATTAGATAAATAAAATGCATTTACTAAAATCTTTATTTCTTAGCTTATGAAGAATATAAACTATCCTAAATGAGATTAAACAATTAGTTTAAATGTGTATATTCTATGAAATAACGATTGATTTAATTTTACATCATATAAGTGAACCAAATGGCATTAAAATGTCTAAATAATTAGCATTTTAGAGGTTATTGTAGTGTAAATTGTGGAATTTCAGCCTCATTTAAAAGCATGCACATGTTGTTACAAGTAAGAAAGGAAACACATGAGCATTGCATCAAGTACAAACTTTATATTTTATGTATTCACTGAATAATGGGATTTTTGTGATTTTTAAAACACTTTATTCATAATCATAACATATAAATAATCATGACCCAAATAAAAAATAAAAAACATGCCAAATGTAAAATAAATATTTTTGGTATTTATAATAAAACTTTATTATGTTATTTTTAAAATAATGCTAAAAAAAGTGAAGTTTATTTATCTGCAGTGACAAAGACACACCAGTAGAGGGCACCAACAGCCAAATGCCAACAATAACATTCAAACCAATTTTCCGTCTTTGCAATCCAACATGTTTTCATCTTTGTGTGATTTATCTTTAACTTGTTCTCCTCTGTCTTCTGTCTTTTATTGTTTCTCCCTCTTCATCCCTTAAACCCCTCCCATCCACCACAAAGCCTGGAATCCTTCCTGTATGGTTTCAACACTCTGTTCAAAGGGGACTTCCGCATCGCCACTAAGGATGAGTGGGTGTTTGCTGATCTGGACCTCCTGCAGAAGGTGGTGGCCCCTGCTGTCAGAATGAGCCTCAAGCTGCATCAGGTTACAAAGACACTCGTTTTCCACTTGGATGTGTCATCATCTGTCAAATTCACCATCAGATTTCTAGTTTTTTTGCTTCCATAGGTATTTTGCATCAATCTGAAGTGGTTGATGACTTTCCTGTCCTGTAGGATCACTTTACATGTCTAGAGGAGACGGAGGAGGCGTCCATCCTGTACGAAGCCATCACAAACTACCGCAGCAGCCTGGTGATCTGTCACGAGAGTGACCCCGCCTGGCGTAAGGCCGTGTTGTCCAGCCGAGACACGCTGCTCACCTTGAGGCACATGATCGACGACGGCACGGACGAATACAAGATCATCATGCTGTACAAACGCCACCTCAGCTTCAAGGTCATCAAGGTACTGATGTGATGCTGCGTGTCGGTGAGGAGGCGCTGAATGACTGATGCTGGGATGTTTCTGTGTAGATAACAAGAGTCTAGCATGCAGCCTGATGAGATGAACAAACCCAAGAGGGACGGGAAAAATACAGAATGAGTTCATAAAAAATAGCAGTGTTGATTATTTTCTCTTTAAATTTGAGAATAGTTTCAAAAAAATAACCTGCAAGTCAACAAGTGGGTGGAGCACATTTTAGTCCCCACATATCTGGGGTGATGCCCAAAGTTTAGAAGACAAGGGCAAAAATAATCTAGTTACATATCACTGTGGGCCACAAAAATTTAATTTTTTTCTTTATAAATTAAAAAAATATAAATGCAATAATGATCTTTAGAAAATATTGTACTGCTCAGATATTAACACAAATCTGAACACAAACATTTGACATCAACCTGCTTGAGATTGAATTCCACAAAAATCTAGAAATGCAATTTGGGGCTGCTCAAAATGAATCCCAGGACCACACTTTGGACTTATCAGCTATGTATTATTGAAGTTATTCACTGAACGTCATTTAAAAATGACAAAAAACAAAATAGAATGAAATCTTACGGGGCCTCAGGCCCTAGTCAAGTAGTAACCAGCTATTGGTGCCCTTCAAACGCGGTCACCTTCCTTGGCTCCTTTGTTTTTAATAGATTACATTTTTATAAATCGTGTTGTAGTTCATTTATTTCTTTAATAATCAGTAACTGCCTGGTGGACGCTAAATGAAATCTGTAAAACTACTCCGCGATATGTTTTTCATTAAAAAGCAGTCAGTCCATTTTATAAATTTATTTACTTTTACACATTCCGTCCCGTTTTCCCTGCAGATCAATAAGGAGTGTGTGAGAGGTCTGTGGGCGGGTCAGCAGCAGGAGTTGGTGTTTTTACGGAACCGAAACCCAGAACGGGGCAGCATCCAGAACTCCAAGCAAGCCCTGAGGAACATGGTGAACTCGTCCTGCGACCAGCCGCTGGGATACCCCATGTACTGCTGCTACAGACGGATCACTCTGAGGTCAAAGCTCTCCGTCTTCAACTGACTGATCTAAGACTTTCATGTCCTACTTTTTAAGGTATGTGTCACCACTGACAACATCCTACGCAGGAACCCACCGCACGCTCCGCAGCATCGGAGGAGGGGCTCTGAGCCTGGACGCCATTCGCTCTTGGCTCTGCTCTAAATGGCTACGGTCAGTAGATTATTTTCCCACCAGGCCTTTTTTTGTTCAGGTTTGCCTGCCAGGATCAATTCTCCCTGTGACTGAACTCCTCCATTAGCATTCATGAGCTGAGGATAAACACATTTATTTGGTTCGGTCATGAGTTCAGTTTCTGGATCAACCAGCTGTTTGACGATCTCCAAGTGAGACACGTGGGATACAATTCATTTAAATTTGGCATTCTATAGAAAACAGTCAAGACATTTACAATTCCTTCAGAGATCACATATGCTGATTTCAATTTGGAAAATTCACTACATCTTCTTTTTTCTTTTTTGACCCCTTTTAGAAATGATGTATTTGCGGTATAAATATGTTCAACCATTTGGAGAAGATTTTAGTCCCTATTCCATAATCAAAGATGCACAAAAAACACGATAAACAAAAATAATAAAGTTAAACATTATGCCACATTATTATAAACTTACACTTATATTGCATACCAAGGCAAAGAAAACACATTTCCATGACTTTTTTCTCTGTGAAAACATGAAATAGTAAAAGTTGTACACTGTCAACTTGCAGATAAATAAAGATGTAATGTATTTTTTGGGAAATTTCCTAAACTCATAATTCATAATTAAATAGAATTAATATTAGGGGTGGGATTTTAGCACGTTAATTATGATTAATTAATAAAAAAAACACTTTAAAAAAACTAATGCTTGAGCCCGAGCGCACCTTTTGGGGTCCGAAAATGTTTAGCATCACAATTTATGCCCTATATATCAGTAAATATCATCAAGCTGTACCTCTAAAACGTACTGCAGAGCCTGGGCTACAAGACCATAGAAAGTGTTCCAAACACAACTAAAACTACAACTAAATGAATCGTGACAAATCGCTCTTCATGAAGGAAAGAAAGAGCAAATTAACTTTTTATTGTTATGTTTTCTAGTTGGTAGTTATATATATATATATATATATATATATATATATATATATATATATATATATATATAAACTTTATTACAGCAGGAGGGACAAGCATACCATCAGCATTCATCTTGTAACTCTCAGCAGAACTTCCCCTGAACTCTACACTACACCTCTATATAAATTAGCAGTGCTCTGCTGCCACCTAGTGTTCAGTTCACTATACAACATTTACAATGTTCCATGTCCATTTACACTTCTTCAATGACACATATACTAATATTTACACATCCCAACAAATCCCACAATGGTTACCTTTATAATGAGACCAAAGTAATCAAATAGACCTTGTGGTTAATATACTCATTAAAGTGTGGGTACGTCATCTGTGCCTCACTAACATTATTTTTAAGAAAATAAATGGCTTGGGGCCAAATTGTCTTCAACGATTAAAATGTGATTAATCAAAATTAATTAATTAGAAAGCCTCTGGTTAATTAGATACATTTTTAAATCGAGTCTCACCCCTAATTAATATCTATGAGGTTTGGTCTTCACAATAAGTAATAGAATAAATTAACATCACAATGCTGTCAGTCAGCTGGATGTGTGTCAGGAAGGATAAATCCATCTGGATAACACTGTTCTGGACACATAATGCTCCGGCTTCCTGATGGATGACAGAGTGTTTCTCCAAGGATTTAGAGACTGTGGGAGCCGGACAGGAACTCCTGCGCTGACTTAATGTAGCTTTAAATGCGTGTGCAGGGACAGAGTGACAGGGAGAGAGGGAGAGAGGGAGCGTTCGTCTGAGAGAAAGAGATGGATGGATTACAGGGAGGGAGGAAAGAGAAAAATTTGGACATTCTGCTATTAAATGTCCTCTCAGATTAGATCCTGTCTTTTTTTTGCCTTGATTTTTGTTTTTGTTTCACTTACTGAGCTAAAGAGACGCATAGGCATGGAAAACACAGTTACACAACATCTCACTTTGAGTCAAAGTGTGTGTGTGTTTAACCAGCTGGGACAGTCAAAGCTAAATTTTTGATGTCCTGTTGCCCTTTTGCATCTCTGGCGCTGATGTGGACATGAATAAGTAAATCTTAGTTCTGTGTGTGTGTGTTGTGTGTGTGTGTGTTCTGTAGAGTGCGCAAGGACAACCTGACCAGCTGCAATAACAGCGGCACCAACATGGAGGACGTGGACTGTGGCGCTGCCGGTTCGTCGTCGCTGAGCCACAATCGCCCATCCTCCGTCATGTCCAACAGCCTGAGTCTTTACCAGCACAGGGCCAGGACGACACACAGCCACAGACACCGCAACACAGGTATACACACACACACCTGTCGCCCTGCTTCTGCAGTTTCAGTCAACCTGAAATCAAAATTTGCTCATTCATTGTAATTAGTAAAATTAAAAATATGTATTTGTGTCTCTTAGGAAGGAGAGAGTACCGCAGCCGCTCCGTTCAGCCTCAGAGTCAACGTCCTCCCGTCAGCAGTCAATCAGGGCCGATCCTGGACTCAGGCTCTGCCCATGGCCTTGTCCAGCGACTGTCCAACAGTCAGCTGTCCTTTAACACTTCCATAGCCTCTATATTCTCTCAGGTATACACACTGGGGGTTTTAAGCAGCCTTTAAGTTGTAAAGTGTGTCTTCTAAAAACGTTGTGGGTCTTCAGGTCCCTCGTCTCTCAGGAGCAGGAGGGATCGGCTCTCAGCTCCAGGCAGCGCAGCACCAGCAGCGCTCCAGTCAGGTGGGAACGTCACACACACACCTCTACATAGACTCTCTACACACACCACCTTACGGTTTGTTCCTGTGTGGTGTCTTCCTCCAGGTTTCCTCATCTTCTTCCACACTCAGCCTCCTGTTTGGGAAGCGCAGCTTCTCCAGCGGTTTGGTTATCTCTGGGCTGTCCGCTGCTGAAGGGGGCAACACCACGGACACGCAGTCCTCATCCAGTGTCAACATCGCCATGGGGCCGTCACACAGGTCCGGCAGCAGAGCCACGCAGGTAGGACGCAGATCAGCAGGTCCAGTTCAGTCCGAATCTCTGCCTTTTTTAATGTTTACCTCCTCTGCGTCTCCTTTATCCCCCTCAGTGGACATCGGAGCCCTACGAGAGCATTGACGCGACCAACTCCAACGCTGCCACCACGGTGAGAGACGGCCCGCAGTCGAGCGATCAAGGCTTCAGCCAGGGCTTAGACAAGACCCAGGAGGACTCGGAGTCTGCCTCAACAGCTCCAGAGCCGACGGATCATAAAACCGTCTGAGAAAAGACGGAACACGTTTACGAGAGAGGCCATATTCAGAGAGGACTGTCGAGAAAAGAACACAAATATACAGAAGATTGTACGAGAGCACCCATGCACACAAACCTGCCTTCTCCCTCATCCTCAGCATGTGGTCTCATCTTGTTGTCCGAATGTAAAGTCTGAAAAAAAATTATCTTTGATCCAGTCAATCAAATAAAGATGTTTTTTTTGATTGAAGTTGTCTTTTCTACAATTGCTTTTATTTTAATCGGTGTGTCAGGTGGAGCGATGGTTTTTGTTCTAGACCATGATGACATCACAGCAGGAAGTTGAAGTGTAATGAATGCGTTTAAAACGTTTTCGGTGTTTTGAGTTATTTCAGAATAACTTGTTTTTTTAAGTTAGCGTTAGATTCTTTTTTGCCTTCACACAAATGAAGGAAGAGAATAAAAAAAAAATACAACAACATATGCCGGCTACAATTTACTACAAATACTCGTTTTTAAGGCATCAAAAGGTGCTACAGTGTTCTGATTATTAGAGTTTAGATGTCTCCTAACTTTTGCTCTTACCCAGGTGGACCCATTTAAACCCAACAAGAACAGTTTTAGCACTGATGCTACTAAAATCTAGCCATCCTATTTGTGAATATATAAAAAAGCAAAATTATTTTGTTTCGGCAAATGACGGTCTAGATTCTAGGCTAACTAAAATGAATTTTCAGGTCATTTTAAAGTTTTATTTCATTAAAAGTTATAAATATCTCACCCACTGTACATAGCTGTCTTGAGAAAAAAAAAACAAGCCATGTTTTTTGTTGGTAAATAGTTCATGCAAACGTTTAGGCTGCTGTCAGTTCTGCACGACCCACTGATTTCAGCAGAAACATTAAGAAATTCCTGTTGGACCTGACCTCTGGATGCAACGGGAGTGATTCTATAAAAGCAGTGAAATTTGCACAGCTGTGAAACAAACTAGAGCTGTTTTAAGGTGGAATGAACACACTTCGGTCTTGGCTGCACTCAGACTAGCTGTAAGCTCATCAGTCAACTTAATTTCTCCAAACGGGGTCTCTGAGAGACACTTACCACCTATAAAATGGTAATTATTGACTTCAGGATGGCTTAAAATCCCCTTTTGAGAAATGCCGTCTGATAAAAGTAGATGATAAAACAGATCTCAGGACATACCGGCTCATAGGCACAAATGAATAAATAGAAATGTGTTGGTCAGGGTTCTTACACTTTTTCCACTGACAAATTCAAGCACTTTTCAAGCATTTTCAAGGTAATTTTCAAACTTTTCAAGCACCACACGGCAAAGACAAAACAATACATTAGGACTCAAGAGGACAGTTTCACCTCACTATCATATGAATTTATTACTGTTATATAATAGAGATGATCTTATCCGATCACAGGATCAAAAATCAGGCCTGATCACGTGATTTTAAATTACTGGAATCAGGTGACAAAGATTAGCTATAACCTTATAAAGCAACTAGCGTGACCTTAATTCATCCTCAGATAGAAATTTTCAAACGAAATGACAATGACTTAGTTTTAATTTTAACCTGCCTGCTTTTAGTTCTAGTATGTTACCTTAAAACCAAACACCCTGCTCTCCCAGTTCACAGCAGCAACTCGGACAAAAACACACAGCCATCTGACACTCAAGATACACTAAAAGACAAAGAGAAACTGTCTACTGACAGCAAAAACACAGCCAAGATAGCCATATATTAATCACACTGTATGACTCTCTGGTTGCAAACGTTGGTTTTTGCAGTCTCCTAGAGCCACGGTATGAGCCGTGTTGTGCAGGGAAGAGCGAGCCTCAACATGGGTGCAGTAATGCTTATTGCAAAACACAGCCACATACTATTTATCCATCCATCCATCCATTTTCTCCCGCTTATCCGGAGTCGGGTCGCGGGGGCAGCAGCTTAAGGAGGGAAGCCCAGACCTCCCTCTCCCCAGCCACTTGGGCCAGCTCCTCCGGGGGAATCCCAAGGCGTTCCCAGGCCAGCCAAGAGACATAATCTCTCCAGCGTGTCCTGGGTCTTCCTTTGGGTCTCCTCCCGGTTGGACGTGCCCGGAAAACCTCACCAGGGAGGCATCCAGGAGGCATCCTAATCAGATGCCCGAGCCACCTCAACTGGCTCCTCTCGATGTGGAGGAGCAGCGGGTCTACTCTGAGCCCCTCCCGGATGAACCTCACCCTATCTCTAAGGGAGAGCCCAGCCACCCTGCGAAGAAAACTCATTTCGGCCGCTTGTATCCGCGATCTCGTTCTTTCGGTCACTACCCAAAGCTCGTGACCATAGGTGAGGGTAGGAACGTAGATCGACCGGTAAATTGAGAGCTTCGCCTTTCGACTCAGCTCTCTCTTCACCACGACAGACCGGTACAACNACAGGGTTCTTACACTTTTTCCACTGACAAATTCAAGCACTTTTCAAGCATTTTCAAGGTAATTTTCAAACTTTTCAAGCACCACACGGCAAAGACAAAACAATACATTAGGACTCAAGAGGACAGTTTCACCTCACTATCATATGAATTTATTACTGTTATATAATAGAGATGATCTTATCCGATCACAGGATCAAAAATCAGGCCTGATCACGTGATTTTAAATTACTGGAATCAGGTGACAAAGATTAGCTATAACCTTATAAAGCAACTAGCGTGACCTTAATTCATCCTCAGATAGAAATTTTCAAACGAAATGACAATGACTTAGTTTTAATTTTAACCTGCCTGCTTTTAGTTCTAGTATGTTACCTTAAAACCAAACACCCTGCTCTCCCAGTTCACAGCAGCAACTCGGACAAAAACACACAGCCATCTGACACTCAAGATACACTAAAAGACAAAGAGAAACTGTCTACTGACAGCAAAAACACAGCCAAGATAGCCATATATTAATCACACTGTATGACTCTCTGGTTGCAAACGTTGGTTTTTGCAGTCTCCTAGAGCCACGGTATGAGCCGTGTTGTGCAGGGAAGAGCAAGCCTCAACATGGGTGCAGTCATAGTAATGCTTATTGCAAAACACTGCCACATACTATTTAAACAATTTGAATTATGAGCAATGAGGCTATTATCAAACATATTCCTAATATTAACACATTTATTATCAATGTTCTTCCTGACAGAGTGATGTTTTTTAGCAGCTAATCTGAGGAAATTACATCAAAACAGGAAGTTGAGGCCTGTTAAAAGACAAATTTCTGTTACTGTTTGGTTTCAGACAAATAAAGTATTCTATTATATTCCAAGTTACAAATAAATAAATCTGAAAGGACAACTTGGATGTTTTCTACTTTCTTCTTATTAACTGAATGCATTGCTGAGGTGTTGGATTGGGACTTGGTATCAAAATCCTATGACATGGATCGGGGGCAAAAAAAATGTGATCAGAACATAATTATAAATATTATCTTGTAATATTCCACAAAGCAGGGACAAAGTAAATAAAAACATCACATTTTACATTTTGAAATGTGTCTAAGGTCAAGGTTTGCTCCTACTTTTGCAGCTCTTATAGAAGCTGTGTTTAAAATCCTGCTCCTGCTAAATTTCTGACTATTACCACCCATTACTGAAATATCTGATCACAACCCTCCCTCCATCTGCAGAACCATTAATTGATGAAAATAAATAATTATACTCGATGAACAAATAGGGATTGTATTTCTGCTAGTAAAAATAGCTGTTGATATATTTAGTTTGAATTGTGACTAGAAAGAATATGACCTGGACTAGGATTAATTATATTGTTTCTATGTAAAATAGGAATTACTAGCTTTTGATTAAATGATAAAATGGCTTGCCACGTGAACTCGGGTCTGCTTTCTCAGCCAAACACGGTCCATGCTTCTGCTCACAAATAGATGCCATGAACGACAAGGTGCTTCATTAAATTACTGGTATTTACATGTTTAGTGACAAACCTGAACACAGTTAGCTCTGCTGCTGTTTACTTTCCCAGATGCAGTCAAAACTTTGATTTTTTTCGGTATTTTATTAGTTCGTGAACTCGGAGGTGTTTTGTAAACAAAGTTTGTGAATGATGCAGCCGACGTCTGACGTAGGCTAGCTGCAGCAGGAGGAACGGGGCTTTGCGGTTCATAACAGACTTTTTAGCACCGAAAAAGAGATTTCTTACCGTTTTTTTTTTTGTTCCCTGCTCTACTCCAGTCTTGGTTTCATAACTAATTATCACAGAAGGACCCGCTGGATCCCAGACCCAAAGCAGCGCTCTCACACACGAGGCTACTAGCATAAAAGTCTCATCGGTAAAGTAGGTCTGCTTCATAGCGAAGCCAGCGTACACCGCCGGTCCAGCGGCTGGTCTCTATAGTAGGAGGAGCCTGCTGCTAACAGACCGGTGTGTCAGAAAGGAGCGGACCCTCTCAGAGCAGCCGCAGCCGTGTTTACTAAAAGCGAAATAATCGCTCTCTAGTTTTTAACGTTAACAAAAATAACAAATTGAGTTTTTTCATCAAACTAACTTGGGTGATCTTATAAACAAAACCGTGCAGTTTGTTTTTCAAGCATTTTCCAGGACTCAATACAGAAATCAAGCACTTTCCATAACTTGAAAACACGTTATTGAAATTCAAGCATTTTCAAGGATTTCAAGCACCCGTACGAACCCTGGTTGGTGCAAAAAAAAAGGCAAAATCACAACTGTCAAAAATCTATTAATAAAGTCTTTATTATAAGTTGTTACATTTAGATTTCTCTCTCTAGCAGCACTATTTAAATGACGGATATTCAAGGGCAGTAACCATAGATTGTAGTTCTCTCTTAATGCAACATGTCATCATGTAAACATGTAGACAGACACAGAAGTAGAACAGAATGTACCACAGCATGGGCACGGCCATTAATGTGACTAAACTCAGATGAGGTTCAAGGACAATAAACAACCTTTTTTTTTTTGCATGTCTTCTGAAAATGAAACAGAACTGAAACAATAAAAAAATAAATCCAGAACAATGTACAGCATCTAGTGACAGTTACAGGTTAGCTGGAATCGTGCGTGTTCACCTGCCCGCCCACATGTTAAAAACACGCATGTAGATGAGGGTCAGAGAGGTCAAACAGCAACATACATGGACTTGGAACAAATTATTTTAGTGCAACAGAACATGTGATTTAATATCCCAACAGTTTGTTTAAACCAGCCAGAAAGAACAGGTGGATTATAGTATATAATTATAATATGGCACATTTGATCCAGCTTGTTGTACATTTAAGCTGACCTCAGAAAAAAACAACTTTTATGTTACTCAACTATTTTCTTTAGAGATTAATTTCATATCTTGGGGGGGGAAAGGCTCGTTAGCTTCTCATGAAAAGGGGAAAACGGTATGGTAGATGAACTAAATAAAGTTTTTGCGTCAGGCTGTCAGTTTTAGCTAGGGTTGCCAACTTTCAGAAACTGAAATAAGGAATGCTGTCTCAGAAAAATGGTGCAGGGATGCTATTCAGATCATTATTATTTAATTAGCAAAACCAAAAAAAAAGCAAACGTTACCAAAGTAATCCCAGATCCTGTTCTTGTTTCTGAAATCTCACTAAAATTCATTTTCAAGATCAAGAAACAAATGTCTACGTCTCGTTTCAACAAAAGAATATGCTATTTTTATTGAAAAATTCAGAGTTTGATTTATTATTGAGCAGGTAAAAAAAGTTACAATAAAATAATATTTTCATTAAAAAAGAAAAAAGTGGCTCCTGAGTACTTTCAACGTAGAGATTTAGGATCCCCTTCTAGTAAAAAGTGGATACTATGATCTAAATAAGAGGTTTCCAATCCTAATCCCCGAGAGCCGGTATCCATGTTCGAGTTGTTCCCTGGCTTCAATGGTTAAATCATCAAGCTCTGCAGAAGCTTTTAAAACTAGTCACCCACTGATTAAAATCAGGTGAATTGAAGCAGAGAAAACTCTAAATTTCAAAGATTGTCTTTACTTCAACACACCTCTTCTACTACATCTAGACGCAGACATACATGGAGATTATAAATGAGCCTTTTGTGTGAATGTGTGTCTCTAAAGTTTAGAGGTTTCTGAGCTTCAACTCACCATTACTTTAATCAGTGGGTGATTAACAGGGTTCTGCTGGACTTGATGACCTGCTAAACAGGTAATTGAATCAGGTGTGTCGGAGGGAAACGACTCAAACCTGTTGGAAAGGGGCCCCTTGAGAGCCGGAGTTCCTCTGCTCTGATTAAATCATTCTTAGTTGTAGGACAATTAATGAACTGAATCATCAACAAGTTAAAAACAATTTACTATCTTGTATTTTTGCAGTTTTTCATTAAATGGAACAAAACTAGCTAGCTAGCTGTGCTAAAATCATGGAATTTGGTAGCAAACTATGCTAATAAGACTATTACATTTATAACCCTGTGCTATGGTTACTTGTATCCAAGAAACGCACCAGTTTAATTTATTATCCACGTAAATTCAGTGACTTTGTTGGCAACCGTAGTTTCAGCTAACTAGCCTTAGCATGCTACTCACAAGGTTAGCTAACCAGCTAAAAGAGGCATTGATTTTCTTTAAATCTTTCAGTTTCAAATGTTTCAAAAAAGGTTTTCCACAGTTAAAACAACATGTTTGTATTTAGCTGTTTACACTTAATTATTAGTGCATAATTCTAATATTTTAAGGGTTTTGAACTGGCTTCTTTCTCAGTCTTCAGCTGTAAAATGAGGAGAAATAAGTGAGTTTAATGCTACACTCCAGGTCACAAAGAAAGAAAACAACTCTGGAGCAGAAAAGTAGGGGAACAGAGTCTGCAGAGATGCTTTAAACTAGACTCAAACTGGGTCAGGTGTTGGTACCACATAAGAGATCAATTCCTCTTAAATGTCTCTCTTATTGACCATTTTTCATAACAGTAAATTTTCCATTGTGGTACAGTAACCGGTGAAAAATCATGGAAATGTGAGGTCGACTGATCAAATACTTGATTAAAACAGCACTGTCTTGGAAAATCAATCAATTCATGCACGTGAAAACAACCAACAATGATTTATCACCTGTTAATACAAAGAGGGTTCTTGGAATCATTCTGGCAATTAATGAGACACCCAAAACAAGAATTAAGTTCCCGTAACTGTCTCTATTATTCAAACACACTAGAAGAAAAATATGAACCTCTTAAAAGAGTTTCTCATATTTTGAATTGTCTGCATACTGCAGTACTTGAATACATACTCATACAGTATCGTTTATAGCAAATAACTGAATTATTTCATTTATTTAGCACAAAGCATGCTGAATAAAAAAAAGTCACTTTTTTAAACTGTCTAAAGTGACCATATATTTTTTTTATCTTCACTCGCAGCTCATTTGTCAACAACTGCGATCTATCTACAAAGGCATGACAAAAACCAAGAAGCTTAGGCATCTAAATCAATAAAGAGAAAAGTGATTGCCTAAAATGGTTGATAACCAACTTCAGTCTTGTACAAACATATTCTTTTTCCTCAAATAGCACAAAGACCTCTAGAGGAGGCACAAAAAGACAGTATGAGGGTGTGGGGAGTTGCGTAGGAGAGACGAATCAGAGTCATTTTTGCTGTTTAACAGGGTCGTTTCTGCTCTGACTTCTAATTACAATATTATATGTGATGTGATAAATGTGGGAATATTTTCAGAGAGACGAAGTGAGAACTTGAGAAACATGAAGTGAGACAGAAAGAGATCATGAGGTCTGCTGTGAAGCTTAAAGAGGCACCATACACAACTGAGGGAACACCCAAACCCATATTAGTGGATAAACTCGTCCATCTTTAGCCGCTATGGAAAAAAAATATAAAAGATCAGATCGATTTTTGGGTCAGGAGCTTGATCACTTCCAGCCCTTCCTGAAAATTAAATAAATGTGTAAATCTATAAGAAAAAACCACCTTGACTCCTTGAGTCGTTTAGATGACTTCTCTTGTAGTTTTTGCATTAAGAGTAAAGAAAAAAAACCTCTGATCCACATCAATGCTACTGTAACAGCACAGTGACAGTCTGGATGTGGCTACAAAAAGAGCAGGAAAAATAACAGAAACAAGTTCCTGTACATGCATGTACTGACCCGGCTCAGTTGTCTCCAGGTTTGCATCAACTCAGCCCTTCGGTAAGACACTACGTCATTTTTGAATAAAGAAAAAGGCAAAGTTGACTCCATAAACGGTCAAGAGTCTGTTTGCTGGTTTCCCCACTGGGCTGTGACTGTTGGTGACACAGTGCAAAACATCACTTGTCAGGGAGTTTTCAAAAAGTCTCAGAACAGCTGTGAGCATTGTTAACGTCCTTGCACGAGTTGCAGAGCCTGACACTTTTGTTGCTGGAATAATGACGAGGCAAAATTGCAAAACACATTTTCTCTTGTAATAATCTCAGGGTAATCATGGGCATCTGGAACTCTTAAGTTAGCTTTGTGTGACAGAAAATATGAGAAATATGAGAAAACTTTGAGAGAAGACTTGAAGGGCCTATAAGGTAAGATTGATTGGAGACGAAAAACAGAAAAAGAAAAAATTTCTTGCCTGAAAAAGTTATAAACTGTAGTAAAAACTCCTGGAAATGTGACAATATAAGCAACAGTCACAAACGACATCGCTCAGTATTAGCAAGGGCTGCATTCCAGTCCTGCAGCTGTGAATGTTGATTGTTTTGTAAAAGCGCCAAAGAGCAGAACCTCATTTAAATGGAATGCAGCCCCTGGTAATACACCAGTGCCCCGACTTCTATTTTAAAGATGTCATAGAATTCAAACCCACATTTACCTTGTTGTTGATGAATATAGGCAGCTCGGGGTGTCAAATGGACCATACCAAAAGGCTTGTGCCGTCGCTGAGCGGTCAACTATTTTCTAGTTAGTAATGTCGTAATAGCCACGGAGAAATGGTTAGCTCTGAGAAAAGCTGGTTTAACACATCATAAACAAGACAAACACACCTAAATGTGCATGTCCCAACCCATTCCAACACCGTCAATATATAAATGTTGGTAGCAGTAATGCTAACTGCAGAACAAGGCTAGCCTGAGCTACTGCTAACGCTCGCCTGAGCTACTGCTAACGCTCGTCTGAGCTACTGCTACTATCCTTGCAGGACGAGAGGAAATAAAAAAAAAGAATGTCAGAGCACACAAGTAACGTTCCAGGATGTACTCCAGACTTTGAATGAATCCCCGATAGATCCACAGCTTGTCTATTGAGTTATCCAGATACTTTATACGGCCATACACAAAGTTTCAAGCTTCAGACAGCTTCATAGAACTATCATCACACACCTCATTTAATATTAAAGGTTGAATATGGAACACGGACACTCTGGCGAACTCTCGTGTTGAGAGGTGGTATCGCAACAACAGAACAAATTTTTCAGCCATCGGGATGTTGGTTCACTGCAGACACCTTAAGTGACCAGCCAGCACCATGTCCAGTGACAAATCATACAGGGTAAGGACTAATTTCTAATAATAAGTTTATTTTATAACAGTATTTACCATTAGAACATCTTCTGGGCTCAGAATCAGCTGCTTGACTTGTCAAGTCCACCATTTTACAGCCTTGCCGAGCGGACTTTTTACCGCAACGGTGCCCTCTAGTGGCTGGTAGATGTAAACATTAACCCAGTGTTGTGCCTGTCAAAATAAAATTTTGATATTTTTTTTTAAATATAGCTTTTAAAGGAAAAACTGTACATTAATTCTGCACACCTCTAAACGCCCAGTGGAGGTATTATCTTTTTTTAAATATAGCTTTTTATTAAAATGTTCCATATTCCACCTTTAATATCCTGGACGAGTGGGCGGGGCAAACTAGTCTTTCCATTGTAGGGCTTTATTATGGGGTTGTGTTTGGCTATTTATCAGGGCTCCTGGGCCATTTAAAGCCCCAACAAAGTTTCATATGCAATGAAGACCCTCAGCGAACAGTTTTCAATTAAAAAAAACAAAACAAAACAACAACACTGTTCTAGGACCCCTTTAAGCAATTATGTCTTCCATGAAATAGGCCTGGTGCAAATGAAATGAGGATGAACTGAAAAGAAATGAAGCCATAATTAAGAGACTAAATTTCATTAATTACAATTCAGTGTCTTTGCCAACAGCCGTAGCCCAGAGAGGAAACAGCTTCAGTGCTGCTTTGATTCAATATTTACTCTTAAACGTCACCTTTAGCATCTTTTCTTTATTTGTCAAAAATGACATAGTCTATCTTAAAATACGACTAAATGTGATAATGAAAACATGTCAAGTTCTGCGTGGTCAGATTTAGTTACTGACCCAGGTTGGGTAAAGATGTTAGGAAAGGTCATGATGCGGTCGTTTTTAAATAAACACAGTTTTGTTTCCCCTCAGTTAGGCAACACTGCACACAGTTTAGCTAGTCGAGCTAGCCGGAGCAGCGAGCGCTCCCTTGGCAGCCGAGTTCCAGTAATCTCACCAAAACTCCATCACACATGAAGTCAGACAACACATTTATTTCTTTTCAACAAGGTTTCTTTTTCATCATCACGAAAGGCATATACTATTTTCTTTGTATGTTACTTGTTATGTATATATTTATATATAGTATTTATAAAAGAAACAAAAAAATAAGGATACATTTTTGCTGAATAAGATTGAAGAATATCAGCAAAGGGCAATGTAAACCATGGTCCATCTAAAACAGGTGAAAGGTACGGTAGCTCGCCCTTTCCCGACTCACCCACAGTAACAGATTTGCATAGGCAAAAAATGGGATTAGCCCTTAGACAGTGGATTCCTGAATTCTTTATAGAGATGCAAAATCTAGTTCAGCTCAACACAATTAAAAACAAACATACATTTAAATAAAAATAGTCATAATAATGTTGACTAGGCCAAGCTCTCTCTTTCTCTCTCTTTTTTTTTTACCTCTCTGGTCATATACATCATCATTTTTCTGTGCACATTTTTTGTTTACAGTGTTAGGCTTCAAGTAGATCTAAAAACAAAAGAAAATAAATCTTGTACATTAAAAACTAGATGTGAAATAAATTAACCAACATGAGAGGTAGTGAAAAGCCTACGACATTTCTCTCTTTTTTTTCATTACAAAGAAAAAATAATAAAACATGTCAGTAAGGCCAAAGCTTTGCAGACCTCCAATCTCATCAGGACACTTCGGCTCCCAATCTTCCTGTTTTTGCTGTTTTTTGTCAATAAAACCACAGAAACGTTTCTAAAACCCACTTGGAATCCATGGAAACTTTAAAGACAAAAACTGAACCTCAGCGATGACGCTACATCAGTTCACATCATCGTCATTGCTTGTAAAATCCACATTTTCTAATGCAGGTATTAAAAACTACACAACCATGTACTTTTCCCCTATGGGTGAAAGTCAGAATAAGTTAGGAGGAGAGGACAAAAGCAGTAAACCTGGGTTTCTGCCCGAGACTCACGCCAGCTTTAAACCTGCTGGCTGTCAGCTTCCCCACGGTTATTTCATAAGGTACACACATCTCACATCATTTAGAAATGTAAACTTGGTTTGATTGCACCATGATTTCAT
Organism: Aphyosemion australe; assembly: GCA_006937985.1. Taxonomy (NCBI): domain Eukaryota; kingdom Metazoa; phylum Chordata; class Actinopteri; order Cyprinodontiformes; family Nothobranchiidae; genus Aphyosemion; species Aphyosemion australe. The sequence continues at coordinate 2,087,363 of SSNS01000090.1, forward strand.
AATCCGGTTCGTGGTGAAACATTCGTGTGTTAACATAGACAAAAAGGAAACAACGATTGTGCAGAGGAGGGATTTTACCAGTCAGAGAGCTTCGTGAGTGACTGTGGAAAAGTTCTAGAAATGCAAGATCTAAAATACTTTTAGTTTTCTAAGAATGAAACTCTTTTCCAAGTTTTGAACTGACCTCCACCTTCAGAAATTTTCACAAATTTTGCCGTAGATCACCAGGACGCATGCATGTACACAGCTGTTGATTAAAGCAGTCAAGCGATATCAGTCAAGATCTAGTGGGTTATCGTGTTTTTTGTCTCAAGGAGCTGTATTGATAAAGGTTAAAGAGTATATTTTAGTGAGAGACCTGGGAAACTTGTGGGAAGATTATTGGTTTTAACTAGGGATGTCCGATATCATAGGTCGATATTGGCATTACAATGTAATATCGGAAAAGATCGGTTTTTACTCTTTTAAAGCCATACTATGCAACTTTTTCATATTTTTAAATAATTTTCTTGAGCCAGTATGTGCTAAAATGACCCTTTACAGGGTTAATGAAATGTCACTCAGACCCCCACCATCCTCTGTGGCCAGAATACCGCACTTGCAACTTCAGAGTGTCAGTCCAATCTGTTGGACTTAGTAAAGTGGAGCTGACATGCCTGGTGCTGCAGTCTGCCTCCAGCATGTTTCCTGCATGTTTTAGATCATGAACACAGCTGATTTGTTTGATTTAGTGATGAACTGCTCCTGTAGACACTAATGAAGGCTGAGGAGACATTTCAGCAGTTAGATTAAGGTGTTAAAAAGACAAACGCACAGCGAGGAGATAAGTTTCACTTTTGGTTCCACTAAACGGACACTAGGGGGTGCTAAAAGCAAGCCAAAACTGCCAAGTGTGCCTTTAATGAAAACTTTTACATACCATGCACATCAAACTCTTCAACTACTGCTCTTCTCTCTCAAAATGTCAAAGATGACAGATCCGAGGTATTGTTATTAAGATATTTTTGATTGTTTGGCACAACTGACCCAACTGAAATTGAAGTAGTTGTCATATTTTGCACATATAGTTTAAAGTTAAGTATGATAAATAGGAGATATGTGATGTTAGCTACCTAAAATAATTTAGTTTATCGTTTTAGTATCGGTTTATGTCGGTATCAAATTTAAGAGTTAGACTTTATCAGATGTGTTGGCTGTATTGGTTAAAAGGTCGATATCAAACATCCCTAGTTTTAACGTCTTCAACTTACAAAGATGACTTCTATGATAAATTATAACAGACCTTTATTCATTTATTTAGCAAAACATGCAACCAGTACAGCACCTTCTTTATAGTGTATTTTATATTTTGTTAAGACGACTTTCTGACAGTCTAAAACAACGAGACGGCTTCTGAAAGAGACCCTGACCTACCCCGAGTAATTAAAGCCAATCAATCATCCCGTCGTCCTGACCGAGTTTGGCACGTGAAGTTCAGGTAGTTAAAAATGTCGGATGTATTTATCTGTTCCGCTGTTTTCAGGGACACTTTTGACACCAACAAGGTCAGATATTCATCAATAGACATGGCCAGTGTGCACGGAGGCTTGCTTATTTTGCACTCATGCACGTTCTACTGCAGACAAACACATCATGTTCAAATGTTTACATCATAAAAGAGTCTGTTTCATATCCTAAGAAAATATTAATGGGATATTTGGCAAAAAAACCCTCAACTTTTATTATTTCCTGGTAAGTCCGTTTCTGTATTGCACGCACGCACACACACGCACACACACACCCACTATGACTGCATGCTGTTAAAGTCAAGTTAGAAAAATAAACCAGTGTGTGTGTGAGGGCTGGCAGTCAAAGGGAAGATTAGCATGCTACCTGCTTGTCTGCAGCATGCTTAAACCCATTTGGCTTCTGTGTGTTTTTGTTATTTTTTAATTTTTTCGAAAAGGCTTGTGTGGAGCATGACTATGCAAACGTCTTTGCTCTCCTGATGTGGCAGCATCATTTCACCGGCCCTCTTCTCCAGCTCTGGAAAAAATGAAAAAAACTGCTCTTGAGCAGGCAGTAACTGGTCGAGGGAATACCGTGCACCGGGAAAGCTGACCATCTGCAGCCAAGTCAAATCAAATATCTCTTCACAGCATATTGGAAATAACATTTGACACCCATTTCTGCTGAAATGTCTTGTTACGTTACCTGCGACAGCTAGAGCCTTTCAAAGATCAGGGTTGCTACTGTTCTCCAAGCAGAACCGGCTTTCCATAAATCTAAACTCACAGAGACAATTTCTTCTTTTATTTTCTCCAGTCTTGGGTTTTGCCCAAACGGAGAACCCGTGCTTTGCCAAGTTGTGACGGTTAAAGTCGTAAGCAGGTGGAGGAGGGGACAGAAAAAGGATGGGAGGTAGGGGTTGTTGGACAAATCTCCAGCAGCGCTTGCGATGCCTTTTCTGAGATGCAAAGGCATTGTGATTTTCTCAGCGGAGAGATTTTTTATTTTAAGTTCATGAGTAGTAACATTAGATGTAGCTGCCCAACCACAATTCTAGCCCTTACTTCTCCCGGTTAAAGAATCCTAATGGAGCAAAGTGCTTGCACAGATAGACGGATGGATAGATGAACAACTGTATGGTCAGAGCTGCGCCTCTACAGCAGCAGCTTAATAAAACTGCACAAGTGTACTCTTTTCCCTTCATTGAACATGGCGATCAGACAGAGATCCAGCTCCCCTGCCTTAATACCGCTCGAAATTCAAAAACAGTTGCAGTCCACGGCTTTTATCGTTAAGCTACAGTAGAGAGAGAGCTGCATGCAGAGCTGATGCTTCTACTGGTTAAAAAGGCAAAGATTCCCCAATTCCCACCTACCACTGGACGTCAGGACTGGACCGTGACGAAACACGACGTTAAACAGCTGAGAAATGGGATAACCTTGGAAAATAAATAAAAAAAATGAATGTGTGACTGAAAGACAGAATTCTAAAATGACAGTAAAAAGCATGAGGTTTAAATAGTACAGTACAGGAACAGTGGATTTGTCCTTTATTTCTCTCTCTTTCTGTTCTCACAACCTGAGGAGTCCTCGTTAACCAACACCTGGCCATCAGCTTGGCCGTTTCAACCAATCGCTGATCAATCGGCCGGTCAACTGAAACAAACAGCTCAAATTGCTAGCTAAACAATCACTGGCCAGCTTCAATGGTCTCAAACTGACCAATAAGCAGCCAGCAAATGCCGACCTGGCTCCAGTGGACAACTGGATAGAAATTGCTTAAAAACCACAACTTAAAAACAAACTAAACAACCAGCTATTTTGGATGTTATTCAGTCCTTTCCATCGGAACAGAGCGAGAGATTTTTCCAAACCTGACTTCTGGCACCATAGTAGAATTTGAAGTTTAAGTAGTAGTCTTGTTGGCGTACGTTGGCAATGACAAACGTTGGGGAGAGGTTTAGGTGTCGAGGCAGGTGCGCCTCCTGCTGGCCAGGAGGTCTCTGTAAACAGAGGAGTTGAGGAAACGGGGGAAGGAGTCTCGATGCATCAGTGTGTAAATCTGGAGTTGGGCATCCTCGTACATCAGGCTGCTGGGCTCCGCTAGGCTCTGGTTTATTCCTTCTCTTACCCGCGAGTCCAAACTCACCTGAGGTAACGAGACGTTAATTCAAGACGTTTAACTAGAAGCAGGATCTTTGTGAATTCATTCGATCTCATTCAGTAAAATAGTGGTGGCTCACCTCTTTGGGTGATAATATAGAGACATAATCTTCGTAAATAATCCTGGCCTTCTCATCTATGGTTGAGAGGTTCGTCTCCTTCTTCAGCTCGTCACAGGCCATCCAGAAAAGCAGGTTGTCTTCGCTATACTCAGAGCGCAGAAACTCCCGGAAGACCTCCCGGCCCTCCAACGATCGCAGCAACAACTCAAAGCTCCGTGCCCACGACAGAACCTCTTCTAAACTGGGATGTCTGCATTTTTAAAACATAAGGAAACAGTCAGGTTTTAGATAAAAAAAAAAGGTACACAACAAACAACAAAGACACAAATGAGCAACAGTGGCGGGAATTCGCCCGTACTTACTGTTCTTCTACAGCTTCAATACTGTCCATTTTGGTGCAGGTTTGGCGTTCAGGTCTTTCGATTCTGTCTTCATTCCTGGATTAGACACAGGAAACGATCAGGCATGCTGGAATAAACACCTGGATGCATTTCTAGTGGGTCAAATGGGCACTTGAGTAATAATTTGATCCACCTGTAGACAGAAAATTATTCATCTTCTGCACAAAAAGACTTAATCTATTAGTTTGGTGCAGGATGGATCTTATGGCGCTTACACATCTGGGCCAGTATGGACCGGTTCGGGACCGGAATTTGGTTTCACATCTGGGTCATATGTGCGTTTTCTGTTCTGAGGTGACTCCTTTTTTCAGACCTCTCCCATCGGAGGTCCGGCTGGGACTGAGGTGACACTATAGACGGATCTGCCGGCTGAAATTCACACCTACCGCCTCCGACTGGCAAGTAGAATCAGCCAGCAGGGGCTTCCCGTGTGTGCGATTCATTTTCATTCTGGTTGTTGTTGAGTCAACATCAAGCACGGAGCTCCTGTCTCCCGCTCGGCGCCGAGGCAGTCAGTCAGAAAAGAAGAGAACAGAGGAGAGCAGTGTGTGTGTGTGTGTGTGTGTGTGTGTGTGTGCAGCGGTTATGAGGACAGGCACAGCGGTGAGAGAGAACAGGGAGCAAATTAATAAAATAATGTGGTTCAGATTCTCCACAAGCAACACAGCACAGCCCGCCTTTGTGTATCTTATTAAGGAGGACACCACAGACTTTTCCACGTGTCTTTTGCGCCGCCCACGTGCTCGGGGATTTCCGCATTCCTGGGAAATCCATGTGAAATCCAACTTATACATGTGAACAAAAAACGCCCGTTCTAGCCCAAACTGACGCCCAGATGTGTAAGCAGCTTTATATAAACACCAAATTTGACATTTAAGATTTCAACAGGTATTAACATATAATTTTGCGATCAGTCATATTAATATTATAGTCTTTTAAATGTTTTAATTTTACTCTAGATTTCATTATAACCCAGCTGCGCTCTCTTAAACCCTTTAATAATTGCTGGACCAGAAAATAAAGAGCAGCCAGAAGTCTCAGTCAGCTATATGTAAACAGATAAAAGGCACCAATGACTGACAGCTGCTTTAGGTTGATAATCACTTTTTATATATTCCACTTTCCCAACATTTCATACAGTCAAACCACTCATCCTGAAACTTCCACAGATACAAATCAAAACTCTACAGGGCAACGTCCAAAATGACATTTGAAAGCATTAATAGAAGACTGCAACCTAAGAACGAATGCAATGTTTTGCTTTATGCTTTGCTGATCAGCAGTAGTTACTTCATACAGGCAGACGCTCATCTCAACGACAACCAGAAATGTGCTGTGCAGATAAAAGGACATGCATGTTTCATCTGCAGAAAGAAAATGGCTCTATGATCTTGATTTTCAAAGCATTATTACTTATTTGTTTGATTGATCAGTTAATCATTATTAAAGCTACAGATGTGCTCATCCCCACCAGCGTGTGAATGTGTGGATGTGTGGATTGTGTTGTGAAGCGCCTTGGGGGGTCGTAGAACCCTAAGAAGGCGCTATACAAATACAGGTCATTTACCATTTATGTAGTATTGCTGTTAACCTTTCATTTGAACTTTAACTTTATTATCTACATTGCCTCTATAATAATAAAAAAGATAGAGTGAAGACACTTTTGGTCTCCATCTTCTTTTTTCCTCTTCCAACATTTTAAACCAAAGTTTCAGTTAAAGTCTTTATGTAAAACTCTGTCTATCGTGGCTCAGTCACACTTGCTGATTCCACAATGTGACACTCTCAGCAGTCTATTTTGGGAGGATCTTTCCTTCCTCTTGCCGTCTCTTGTCAAAGTCCCTATTGTGCAGCAGTAATGGGCTAAGCCAGCCACAGCCCCCCGGCGCCCTCACAATACAGTTAAATATACAGACTTTTCCTTGCAGCTGTTTTGCATGTGATGGGTGGATGAAAATAGAAGGCACCCTGACCAGATAAGGGCCTTGTGTAAAGGGCTGGAGAGGATGCTCTGTTTGACCCATTAATGTTTTTATTAACATTCAGATCCGCACCTCAACCACACAGCACCAGGTCCAACTCAGAGGCTCACACTTCTCCCAGTGGTGTCAGATCATCCCTCCTCGCTTCACCGGGACGGCAAATAAACACATGAGTTACTGGGGACGGTTTTCCTGGACCGTTCTGGAGATCGAACACCAGCATTCGACTGAAAAACTCACAGCGGAGTCACAGTCTACAAGCTGCCACCACTTCAGATGAAGTGGTGTGAAAGAAGCGGTGCATTCACTATTCACTGCCTGAAAACAATGTTTCATTCACCCCTCTCTCCTGGCAGGAGTGGAGCCGCAGTGAGGCAGCTTCAGGAGCTGCACAACACTTTCCAGTTTTAGTGCCCTGCTCAGGGGCAAGAGAGCCTTGGTGCAACGCTGACTTACAGAGGAATTTGTACATGTGAGGATGTAACGCGTCTGTCTTCTAAACAAATTTAGGATGTGACATTTACTCAAAATGACAACTTGCAAATGCTGTTTTAGTCAAATGTTTTAATCCGGGACTTCATTAACAGGAGAATAAGTGAACAAGTTGAACTCTGACCTTATAACCTGCTTCAGAGCCTCTGTTACCATGGTGATCTTAAGAGAGCCTCCTTTGTGAAACCAAAAAGGTACTCTGAGCTAAATGTAGCCGGCTAAGCGCAGAACACCCCCCTCCCTTCGGTCTCAGTAATAGGTAAATACAACCAAATATTAGATGGAAAAACAAAATACATCCTATAATTTATTAGCATGCAGAACAAATTTTAGCTGCAATGACTTAAGAAACCATGACTTTTATTTTTTAGAGCCTTTCAGCTCCAGTGAAAATAGTACCAGCGGTTTTTGTTTTTCATGTGAATTTCTGTAGAAAAAAAAGCATAAATACATAAAAAAAATCTTGTTCATCTAAATTTTTTATTTTGTTGTCCTTATATAACTGTAGTTAAATTTACAAACATCCAGAAAAAAAACAAGTATTTAGCATTTCTTCCAAACAAGTGACTTCAAATGTGTATTTTTGTTTCATCATGCAAATTTTTCGTATTTTTAAATCATTTTCTTGAGCCAGTATGTGCTAAAATGACCCTTTACAGGGTTAATGAAATGTCACTTAGACCCCCACCATCCTCTGCAGCCAGAATACCGCACTTGCAACTTCAGCGTGGCGGGACTTAGTAAAGTGGAGCTGACATGCCTGGTGCTGCAGTCTGCTTCCAGCATGTTTCCTGCATGTTTTAGATCATGAACACAGCTGATTTGTTTGATTTAGTGATGAACCGCTCCTGTAGACACTAATGAAGGCTGAGGAGACATTTCAGCAGTTAGATTAAGGTGTTAAAAAGACGAACACACAGCGTGGAGATAAGTTTCACTTTTGCTTTCGCTAACGACCACTAGGGGGTGCTAAAAACAAGCCAAAACTGCCAAGTGTGCCTTTAATTAGGCTTCAACAACTGGGTAGAAATACCCAGCTGAGTATGGTGACTTCCTGCAACTGTGGTGTTGAAAATAGCACGCTTGTTTTTACATTTTGTCCTTGAATTCAGATTAAACAGAAAAAGCAAATAACTTTAAAAACGTTTAGAGTCAGTGACATGAGGCTTAAATCAAACTGCTGTGTGTAGTGTAGTTTACTCTGTGATATTTAAAAAAACAGGGTCAAAACTGTGATGGACTTAACACTGGTACAGAATCATTCAGCATTGCTAAGAATTTTTTTAAATATTGCATCATCCAGTGAACCTGTTGTTTGTGCATTCTGAGATACAAAAACAGAACGCAAATAAATCAAATTAAAGCTTAAACTCCTCTCATATGACCTCCTGTTTCTTAGCCAAGACAACATTTCTGTATGGAAATAGAGAAGACATCGCTCACCGACAGTGGATTTCTAAAAGGTTTTGTTATTTTGCTGGAATCGCTGGTCCTGTGTTAATTCAGATGGGTTTTTACAGAAGATCAGTAAGATTAGGCAGCCAGACCAAACGTGGGACAAACTGTTTATTGTTACTGTTCTGAATACTAACCGCTGTTTAAAATCATCTAGTTGGAAACTGAATAGGCTTTCTATTGTCAGCAAAGACAAACAACCAATATAATACACACAGTGTGTTAACACAGTGTTTGACAGTGTTGCATCTTTTACCACCATATGTTAATCTGATCTGATGGGGAAATTTATTCTCCCATGACATAATGGCCACAAAAACAGTACACTGTGATTGCCAAACCTCATAATTGTGCAAGGTCTCATTCACTGAGAAACTGTGTAATACTCGTTCTTTCTGAAATAAGACCGGTAACTTTGAGTTTCACATGGATGCAGAGCGTAAAAATCTGTCTTCCTCCCTCATCTCCTGCATTATCCACAGAAAGGAAAAAGACAGGAAAACGATGGGGTCAGAGCAAGTCAGTCTCCTCTATGTCACAAGGACAATTAGCATGCATGGCCTTGCCAACCTTGGTGTGTGATCACTGAAGGCTGTTTTGATTTAGCGTCCAGTAGAGAGCAGAGCGACTAGTAGAAGCTAACCATTAGCAACAGCAACTTCATACATGGCAGAACACGTTCAGGCTTGTGGTATTTGTGGTGATAAAACATCAACGTAGCCAATCATAGGTGAGACGTTTGTACATCATGAAAATTAATGAGCAAGACTCAAAATCTTGTTTTCTGAGACCAACTCCTCCGACAAACCTAAACCGCTAAAACAGGAGCGCAAGAACTTGTTTTCCACAAACAACCACTTACAAGACTTTCATTCACACCAGAGACTGATGTTGGGTGATTGGAGGAATTTATCAACCATTGGTGATCTGATAGTCCAATGGTTTATTTTATGAGCGACTTATTTTATGCCTATGAATGATGGGCTCGACACACGGGAGGCGACAAACGACCGCGATCAGCGAAACTCATTGCTATCGTTTTGATAACCCGACACACAGGAGGCGACATGCGGCAGCGGCAAAAGCCAGTGACGCCTCTGTTCCAGGGCGAATAGAGAGTCTTCCGTCGTTTTGATTGGCCGTCAGATTGGAGGGAATTTTGGGTTATTAAAGCAGGTCAGAGTTGAAAAAGGGGTAGATATGAAGTCTCGCAAGGTTTTGCTAGAATTAAGTGAAGTCTTGTAAAGCTCTGGGACATCCGACATGGCAAGTATTAACTTTTCCTCCATATTTGCCTGGAGATGTGCTGAGAAGCTTCCTGTCTGCTCAATGAGACCTCCGCTGATTGGTCCTTGTCCGAGCGACAGTGATAAAAAGTTTAAATTTTTCAACTTTCTGGGATTGCGTTGCTGGCTCGGGTGTGCACGACACATGCACGAGCGCAAAATTTCACTTGCATGTTTTTCGCATTTCGCTTAGCAGGAGGGAGACCTGCGATTATCGCTTTGTCACGCATGTCTCATTGAAAATGAATGGAGGAGAGGCAATGTCACCTCCTGTGTGTCGAGCCCATTATTCTTGCAGATGGGACACTTCCACAGCGAATCAGTGTCTTTTTGCCAATCAAGGATTCAACCATAACTGTAGACACAGTAAACACTTTTGCCAAACCACTCAGAAACACAAAGTAATGTCTAACTCACTGTTTGAAGTCTCCTATCACTGATATAGGATAATGGCCCTTGTAGCTGCAAGGGATTCCTTTAATAGTTTATCTTTTAAGTAGGGATGCTACAACCCGATCGCATGATTGGCAATCAGGCACGATCACACGATTTTAAAAGGATCGGTATCGGGTGAAAAAGATCGGATTTAGCCTTTTAAAACAACAAACATGACCTTTTAAATTCACCCGGCAGATACTCAAAATCAAATGACTCAGACTTGGATCAGGAGCAAAAACGTGATTGGTACATCCCTACTTTTTAGGCTTTGTCTTTTAGTAAATTCTTAAAGTGTTTCCAGGAATAGCTGCAATAGTTTTGTACACAGTTTGCTTACCAGAGACACTTGCAGCAGCCGCACCAACAGAGGCAGCAGGTGTTCGGTCGGGGCGGTCCAGGGGCCTGGGGTGGGGCTTCGATATGAGCCGCCTGCCTTTTTCTCATCTCCACTCCACTCACACTGTGGGGCTTCAGGTAGAACACATACAGGAAATAACCATGATTATACACTACTCAAATCAATCATGTAGTAACAGACCGAAGTGGAGAAATGAATCCACGTGTTTCAATTTTTGCTTCCCAGGAATATAACAGAAGAAGGAATACTGGTGTTTAAGAAAAAAATGGAGAGGGGGGGGAGAGAGAGAGAGAGAGAGAGAGAGAGAGAGAGAGAGAGAGAGAGAGAGAGAGAGAGAGAGAGAGAGAGCGCACTGAGGCAGGACTGAGAGGATTCCCTTCCTTGTTTGGCACGAGGATTTCTGGCATCAGACCAAGTCTTTCAATCAGCTTTGACACACAAAAAGCATGAATTTTTAACAACACTTGGAGAAAGATCACACACACACACATGCACACACACAGAAAGGCATCATAAACACACAAATTCATCCACATTCATTTAAATCTGTTCTGCTACTTTGACATTAATCGTCTCTCTGGCCTGCAGCTGCCTCAGAATATGTAACATCCATCACTGAGTGGCAGGATTTGGACATTAATGCTTCCTTGTTTTTTACGGTTACCCTCTGGTCAGGCAGCCTGTCCAAAACCTCACCAACCTTGTTTGTTTGTGCCACGGCTGTTTTGCTTTGCTAATGTTAGCTTTTAATAATGTAAAACATCAATGTACGGCAAGTACAATGACTATAATGGCATGCAGCAGACTGTTTTAATGTTTTAGCTGATTAAGCTGACAGGTCAAAAGACAGCAGAGCTGGTAAAAAAGACAGTTTTGCAGTTACTTGATCATTTATTGATAATGTATCACATGATTGTCATATTTTACTCTATAATAAAAGTAATGTTTAAAAGCCCCATAAAAAAACAGTTCCCTTAAATTTTTTATTTCTTTTTGAGTGAATATGTGCTACTCTTTCTAGATATCCAATGTGTAGTTAAACCATTTCTCGTTCTGGTCCTCGAGCTATAAATAACATTGTAAAGCTGTCAGTCTGGCTTGTTACACCAACTAATATGCAACCTTCTTTCCATAATCAACTCATTGCTATGGATATTCAGGAAGTCTAAATCAGTCAATCGCCTCCTAATCCAAAACAACTTTTCTACCATCACCAGTGTAGGCTTATAGGACAAAGGGATTTTTAGAAAAGCAGAACACCAAAAATAACGCTCCATCCTTCTTTACAACAACAGCAAAACCGGACAGGAATAGTGTCGCTAGGGCTGGGAGATATGGACAAAATTCCTACAACAATATTATTATTCATATCATTCGATGTCGATATATACATATATATCACGACATAAAAAAATAACAAATAAGGTGACAAAGTACACATTCTGGACAGAGAAGATAGATGGTTTGAGAGAGGAGTTAAGGAAGCTATCTATGTCAAAATGGAGAAACCATCATTAACTAGAGGAGGAGGCCTCAGGTTTCAACTTTCCAGCACATATAATGCAGCTCTGAAGCTAATTCCAAAACAGTTTCAGTCTAGGTCACACCCTCCTGCATTTAATCAACACAACGATTCACACACAATAGAGACTAACGATGCTAACGACTCATCGGGGGTAGGGAGAAGGGGTATTCATAGGCAGTTTCTGTTCGTTAAGCAACAATAGGCAGCTACAGTTTATAAGATCGACCCTCCCATATTCCAGTCAGAATTGACGAAGCTCCTCGGATGAGAAGCGAAACATCTTCAAGAAACCAAAGAAGTCAAGTTGCCTTCGTTCAAACCCAATTTGGATTACCATGACCTGGATAACTGAGAACCTTCACCAGCATAAAACAAATAACTATTTTTGTCAACCTTTAATTGTTTCTCTCTGGTACTTTTTAGTGAGATTTGAAGATACCAGAAGATTATTTTTGATTTTCAGAAGTTGAACATGTCATCAGACATTACATGACTGTTTTGGATTAATAAGAAGTTTATTAGAGGAGGAACTACTCTTCTGTTGATGTCCAATTAATAAAACAGGCATTGAAAAATAAATTCTCAAAATTTAAAAGAAAAAAAAAATCAAAACAAAAAAAAGACATCGACTATGCTCCGAAAGAAAAGAAAATTCTGTTCCTTTTCCTCAGTTTGCTATAATAAGCTTTGATGCTGGAGAAACAGGTGTGTAGGTGTGTGTGTGTGTGTTTTGTTTTGCTTTTATTTTTGTGGAAAGTTTTACATCCTGCTGCTCCAGAAGGTGATTCTGGTTCAGGAGCAACAACAAATCCCTGGTTTCTGCGCTCAGCATCATCAGTGGCGCTGCTATGACGTTAACTAGCTAAAACACCTCCACATGACTGAACCCTAACCCTGAACTGTCAACAATGTCATCCGCTGTGTCCTCCGTGTTGTCTTTCCTTGTTTGGATGCTCATATTTTTCCATATTCACCAGCAATGTCCTACCTTTTACGTGCACTAAGAGGCTAAAACTACACAAACAATAGCCATTAGCTATTCAATCAGATTGAACTCAACTGCAAGCTGGATCTTTGAAAGATTTGTTCACCAAATTTTGTGATGTGCTACATAAAAATTTTTTTGAGCACTGAATGCAATACAGCACATGCAACATAACATGACTGTTTGGTGTGCAAGCCCCAGTTTGCAGGTGCATTACCGGAGTGGGAAACCCATGCTGTATTTGAAATGAGTCGGCTTGTAGAGTGGTCAGTGCTGCTGCTGTTAAACAGAACCGGTGAGTAAAATGAATCAGTTCTTTGTTGGTGCAAATAAGTTATGAAATTTAGCTTTTTATTTAGTTAATCCACGAAAACACGAATTTAACAAATGGATTGTTGTTATGCACCTATTAAATAGTTCTTCACATGTTAGTAATAAAGATGGATCATCTAAAGTGATGGACAGACTGAGAAAATATCCACCTAAAACGTCCTCTTAAAACGTTTGCTTTATGCTATTTTTTTTATTTAATGACAGGTTATTTTAAAAACATTTAAACTCTGATGCACAACAGCAAACCAACGTTAAACAGTACCTCACTATCATAAAATTAGATCTGAATGCAAACAAATATACAAAAAGGAAACTACGTTTTATCTTTAAAATGCACCAAACTGCCTTAATGACATAATTAAAACAACTCTTACCTCTAAAGCCATATTTAAACTTTTCAAACCGGAATTTAAAAAATCCAAATAAAAATAACTCCTTGTCGGTACCATAAAAAGGCTTCTCCCTTCTTTTATTATTTCCTCAACTGTGCGTAAAAATATGTGATTTTCTACAATGGCGGTAGATAGAAGTTAGGCCAGAGAAAACCTGCCTGACATGCAAATACTGACCAGCAGTTATTCAGCAACCAGCTAGGACCAGTGGAAAACAGGCAGCTATGGATGCAAATGTGAGAAAAGGTTTGGTTTTGTTCCAAAGCAGGGGAGGGGTGCGCATTGACAGGATATGCAAATGTGGGTTGGAAATACAAATATGCTTTGATGAGGGATGAACAAATGCTACATGCTTTGCAAATTTGATAATACAGGTAAAATTCTCAAAACCAAATGCAAACACTTGAGTATGTAAAAAACAATGTACGTATGTGTGTGCATGTATTTTATGTGTGTATGTTGACTTGGAGCGATGGTGGCAGAGGAGTTAAGTGTCTGTCCCATAACTGGAGGTTGCAGGTTTGCACCTGTCCTTGAGCAAGACCCTTAACCTTCCTTTCATGTTGGTGGTAGTCGGAGGGACCAGTGGCACCAGTGTACGGCAGCCCCGCCTCTGTTAGTGTGCCCCAGGGCAGCTGTGGCTACAGTGTAGCTCATCACTAACAGCGTGTGAATCGATGAATGACTGTTGTGTTGTAAAGTGCCTTGGGGAGTTGTAGGACTCTAGACATGCATGTTAGGTTATTTGTCCCTAGTTGTTGTTTTGTTGTTTTGTCTCTGTGTCCCTGTGATGGAGTGCTGATCTGTCCAGGGTGTCCCCCGCCTCTCTCCCAGTGACTGCTGGAGTTAAGCACCAGCTCCCTGCCCCCTACTTCTTCAAGTTTATGTTTTGTTTATGAACATTTTATATATCAACAAAAGCATCAACTGAATATGGAGGGTAGTTTGTGACTCTTCATTGAGTCCCCCTGCTCCAGCATCTGAAGAGGGAGTGGGAGATTTTTGCTGACCAATGTGTTTTGGGATCATTTTTCATAAAGTTATATTTGAACATGTTATTATGACTTCTTTTTTATATAAAGTTATAAAAAGATTTTTCTGGATCTCAGAATGTTTTTGTTTTTAAGCAGCACGTGAGACATTGGGAACGGCCCGATCTCAGCAGCTTTTGTTTATCTCCTAAAGTCACTGCAGTCGCTCCTGAGAAAAAGAGTTTAAGCAGATGAGTGAGTGAGTGAGTGAGTGAGTGAGTGAGTGAGTGATGCATCATGTAATCATTTGAAAAGTAACAAGTAGGAAGAAGCAAAGAAAGAGTTACCTTGATCATCTATGACAGAAACATCACAACAAGGCTGCCCAAAAGTATTTTTTGTAGCTGAGTGGTATTCTTGCATACAAGCCACCATATTGGACTCAATACACTGCCACCTACTGGCTGTCTATGATGTAAAAAAAAAAAACATTATTATAATGACATAGCTACACTGCCCTGCCAAAAAAAGTCACCACCTGGATTTAACTAAGCAAATAGGTACAAGGCTCCTATTGGATAATTACTGCATGGGCGATTATCTTTAAGCTGGCAACAAGTTATTTAATCCCAACTAGTACAATGAGTTGCTTCTCATTTCTTAAACAACCATGTGGAAAGACACATCTGGTGGTCGTGGAAAAGATGTTAGTCTGTTTGAGAAGGGTCACATCATTGGCATGCATCAAGCAGAGAAAACATCTAAGGAGATTGCAGAAACGACTAAAACTGGGTTCAGAACTGTCCAACGCATTATTGAAAACTGGTTTGATGAGTCCAGATGGACCCTGTTCCAGAGTGATGGGTGCATCAGGGTAAGAAGAGAGGCAGATGAAGTGATGCACCCATCATGCCTAGCGCCTACTGTACAAGCCTGTGGGGGCGGGGCTATGATCTGGGGTTGCTGCAGTTGGTCAGGTCTAGGTTCAGCAACAGGATGTGCTCCAAGAATGAGGTCAGCTGACTACCTGAATATACTGAATGACCAGGTGATTCCATCAATGGATTTGTTCTTCCCTGATGGCACGGCCATATTCCAAGATGACGATGCCAGGATTCATCGGGCTCAAATAGTGAAAGAGTGGTTCAGGGAGCATGAGACATCATTTTCACACATGGATCGGCCACCACAGAGTCCAGACCTTAACCCCATTGAGAATCTTTGGAATGTGCTGGAGAAGGCTTTGTGCAGCGGTCAGACTCTACCATCATCAATGCAAGATCTTGGTGAAAAATGAATACAACCAAGGTGTTGAGGGGATCTGTTAACACGGGGCGTTATGCATGGTGAAAAAAGAACACAGCATTCCAAGAGAAACACCTGCTACCTACAGTAAAATATGGTGGTGATTCCCATAGATATCATATATATCACTAGATGCCTTACCCGCGCTGTTCGTCGATTGGACGAACGTCCCTACGCGGCGGCCATCTTACCTCGGACAGCTGCCCCCTTTCGTAACATTGGTGTCAATGGTGCATGTACTATTTAAATAACTCTAACTTGCTCAATTTTCAACAAAATTTCAAATGGTTTGGTTTGTTATAAACGCCAGAGATGTGGCTGTAAAATATGACGGATTTGGCCCATTAATTTAAAAATGTTAAAGTATGTCCTATCAAGCCTATCTGTCATAAGGTTTGTAATAATGCAACCCGCTTGCAAATCTTAATATTTAATCGAGTTAAGAGTGTTTTTGTTTAAGTTGTTCACTCACCTTCCATCTGCTACCATTGAAAACGGAACATAAGCTGTCCGAGGTAAGATGGCCGCCGTGTAGGGACGCTGTCGGCTCCCAGTTAAGGCATCTAGTGATATATATGATATCTATGATGGTTCCATCATGCTGTGGGGTTGCGTGGCCAGTGCAGGGACTGGGAATCTTGTTAAAGTTGAGGGACGCATGTATTCCACACAATATCAGCAGATTCTGGAGACCAATGTCCAGGAATCAGTGACAAAGCTGAAGCTGCACCGGGCTGGATCTTTCAACAAGACAATGACCCTAAACGCTGCTCAACATCTACTAAGGCATTCATGCAGAGGAACAAGTACAACGGTCTGGAATGGCCATCTCAGTTCCCAGACCTGAATATTACTGAAAATCTGTGGTGTGAATTAAAGAGAGCTGTCCATGCTCAGAAGCCATCAAACCTGAATAAACTAGAGATGTTTTGTATGTTTTGTAAAGAAGAATGGTCCAAAATGCATCTAGACCTTAACCCCATTGAGAAACTTTGTGATGTGCACAGTGCTTAATTTGAGCCGGATCTTGCCGGAACAAGATCCGGGAACTGTCTTATTTTGAAGGGACGCGTTCCGGTAATTGTCTGCGAGGTTTCGTTAACTCGCGCTACGACCTCGTGATTTCAATGGGTAAACAAGGACGTGGTGCTGGGACTTACGGGTGAGCGGTTCATTTGTCCAATCTGCATACCTGCAAACTTGTCGCTTTTCGGCAAAAATCGCCGTTTTATAAGCCAAATATGGCGTTCAAGTTTCAGCAGTGAGAATCAATCAGGGAGGGAGGGGATTCATCTTGTTCACAAACGATCTTTGTTTTAGCAGTCACGTGTCGTCATTTGACCAATCACAGTCGCAGAAACAGACGCTCTGCCCTCACAGTCTTATATATGCAGTCTTTGCCTCCCAGTGAGTAATGCCCACAGTTGTTACAACATCTCACAGCGGTATTGAGCTTAAAGTTTGTCAAATCACCACTAAATAACACGGTTTTCTGTCGAGGTCTTTAGCAGATATACCTCCTTTCAGCCCTTATAGATATTACCCCGAGGCTCGTCGTGTTTTTTTAATTCGAGTTCGGAGTTTAACATAACTACCGCCAGTATTTAACTCTGTTAAAACCTAATATTAACAACACAAATACTTTTTTCTGTTGAGAAATGGCCATCAGCATGCTAATCATTTGATCTGGGCACCGGACGATTTAAGGAAGCTGGAGTACAAACACGTGATAAGATAATTTTATATAATGTAAAATTTCTGCAGAGTTGTAATATTTTGCCCTTAGTAGTGGTTTATTAAAGTATTCAGAGAAACAGCTGAGATAAAGCTGCATCTCCCTACCAAATTCTATCTTTAGCGGTGTGGCGCGGCATGCCGCTTCTGGGACGTGTCTGAAAATTGCCGTGTCACGGCTGGTTTCAATCACCCCCACAGACTATAATGGATTCTATTTGAAGTAGCGACGTTCTGCTGCCGTTCCGCGCTGCTTCCAGTGTTAAGTAGGCGTTAGGCTCCCTATATGTGTCAAGCAATAATCTACAATTTCACTTGATGATATACATTTCTGATCAAACTTACCATGAATTAATGAGTTCCTAAACACAGGTCAGACAGAGCAGTCATGGTGTGAGGTAATTGGTTGCTGGATGGTAGCAAGCTGGTTGACTGGTGGACTGTCGGAGTGTCTTTTTGGCAAGTGGACTGCTTTTTGGCTCTCTGGAGAAGCAGGACAAGGCAAGGACGAGGAGGGACTTTTTTTTTTTACCACAGGGAAGAGATGTTACTGGTGTCACCATCCCTGACTGAGCGTTACAGTGAAGGACACTAAAAATGAGCTGAGATGGGAAAACTCTCCTCTTATTCCCTTACTTCTTTTCCTTCTCTCTCCGCTGCCTTCTAAACTTCCTTGGATCTTGGTGAGAGGATCATTTATGAACATGAGAGCACAGAGGGGTGGTGAATGTACAGCATCTGGAAAAAATGGGGAAAAAGAAGACAACATAAACTTCTAACTCAACATTTCAACAGAATATTTTAAATTAACGAGTAAGATAAAGATCCAGTCTTTGTGACAGAGAAGTGAAACCACATAGGGAGACTGACGCCGTGTCTCTTCAAAATGTAGCAATGTGGCACCTTCCTGTTTCAAGTTGTTGCAGTAAGAGTTTATTGGTTTATGTTGACGAAAAGGATAAAAAAGTCTAAAAGCTTCTGCAGGCTTTCCACAGGTGCAAAACCGTTGGGATCGCACAGACATGCATATTCGTGTTCTTATGCTATTTTTGGCTGAGCTGCATCTAAAGACTTGCCCTTGCGTTTGACTCATCAGTCTACTTTCTCACTTCAGTCTAATCAGTGACGAGTTGGTTTGTCAACTAGCAAAAAAAAACTTTTTTTTCACCAGGAAATCCTGTTTCAGTTGTTTTTCTGCTTCTACCAAATGCGTAGTTGGTGGGGTGACTGAGTTCAGAGCTACTTGTGTTTTTGGCTGCCTTTAGACCAAGTTTAGATGATAAAATTTAGACCATACTGGATTCATGGTTGAGCAGATCCTAAAATGATAAATTGGTCTAGTGGCAACAGATGGATGATGAAAAACAACAAAGAAAATTCTTAGCATTCTTTAGCTTTAAGTGTATATTATGTTTCCATAAGTAGTCTTCAAGATCCTCCAAGCTTCTAGTGTCTGAACACCAATTTAAAGACATGTAAAATCAGCTGTACGCTGTGAACATGAACAGACTCTTCATCTCATGCCACCTACATGCCTTATTAATTTATAAACACACTTTAACCCACTCTGAACTTCTCAGCTAAAGCTTGAACACATCTGTGTTTCTGTGAAGAGGCAAAAATGGGCTAAAAATACCAACACAAGAAATAAACCCATCTTATTTTATGAGGTCATCACCATTGTGTATAAAAAAATTAACACCTTAAAGAATAATGAAATCATACTTAGTGCTGGTACCCAATGATGTATATTTCATTTAGTCACTGAGAATACGTAAAATTAGTATTTTACTCATTTCGAGGTGCATTTCTATGTAAAAGTTATAAACAATGACTATCTTAGATAATTTCTATAATGGCCTCTATTGCAATAAGCTACTTCTGGTAATATTTTTGCAAAATTCTATGTAAATACCTTGCAAAAGACAGGAGTGTAAAGATTTATAAAAATATCTTGCTGGAACTGCTTCGAAATGTTGGTTCTGGCTGCAAAAAAACCATTAGTCCTGTATGATGTCAACGCTGTTCAAGAACCTTTCTACAGCATGTAAGTTTTTACTTATTTAATAACTTTTACACACAAATGTTTTCTAAACAGTCAAAAAGGTTCTAATGTGCTGCAAGCCTGGAGGAGTGCAGGTTTTAAATGCAGGGAAGTTTTGAGTTGTTAACACTTAACAGACTGAACTTCTACTAAGACTGAAATTAGCAAATAAAGACAAAAATCACCTCTAACTAAAATAATGTCCATTAAAGTAACAGAGTTTTTGATGTTTTAAGCTATTGGTTTCAAAGTGGTTTCAGTGATTCTTGAGGTAAAAACTTCACCTGCTGGGATTGCCCTCTGCTGACCAGAAACAACAGTTTTGTGGGATAGATAGGTGCACTAGTGGGAGGTCTCTACCTGTTTTACTCTGCGTACGGCTGGGCGATAGAACGATAGTATTATATATTTCGAATTCGAAATAACTTTTCCTGGATAGACATATGAGAACAGGTCGATAGACCCGCGATATAAAGAACAGATGAACAGCCAATCCCAATAGAGCCACACGGCTCACTAGCAGCCAGACGCGCTGCTAACGGCAAATGTTTGTGTAGCTTTAGGCCCGGTTACATGGCTGGTAAAAATAGAAAAAATGATCACCCCCGAACAGAAAAAAGAAGCAGAGGACACAGGGAATGATGTGGTTGAAAATAAGGGACCGAACAGTTCAGGCACGTGGACATAGTTTGGCTAGTAGCAGCTACAAGCTAGTATTAGCAGTCGGTGAAAACCACCAATCTGTTTGAGCTCATCAAGCAGTTCCACTTGCTAGAGCAGCAGGACGTAAATCTTTATAATCCCAGATGGGAGCGAGTTTGAAGAGATATAATGTAAGCACCACAGACATCATATACGTAGACGTCCCGTGGACTGGCGCTGCCGTGGTGGCCGGCCACCATCTTGGATGGGTCTTCGTTCGCCCCCAGTGCATTTATTTCTACTGAGGAAGGTGCTTACCCAACTAAAAAACACATTTTATTATGCTTTTTCACAAAATCAGTCATATGGTATGACATGATAATTAAAATAATTAAACAAAATAAATTAAATATAAAATCCCAACAGGTAGGCTAGAAAAGTCAATAGTAATCCCATGTGATCTGTTTTCAATAGTACGCCAATTGTTGCAATCATATGCTGCACAAAATATGAGTATAGTTGCTCACCCTGTGTTGACACCAGTTGGGTTTGAACAGTGAGGAACCCACCCAATATAGCGGCGCCGGCGACACCATACTCTCTCCGGCGCCCAATGGGGTGTCTACGTATTCATGTCTATAGTAAGCACCATGCATGAAACATTTAGTTCACTTCTCTAGACAGTGCTCCAGAAGAGAAAGTCTAAACCAAACACACACAGAGCTCAGCGGGCTAAACTAATCGATCCCTGCACAATAGATTTCTACAGCAAAATACTACAGGGGATATAAAGAATTTCAATTTATTTTCTTTCTGAAAATAGACGATGTCTGTTTTATTGTTTTGATTTTTTTTTCTTTGAAAGCTGTTTGATTCATTGATGTTTTCTCATCTCTACCCGAGGTCCTTGTATCTTCACATACCATAGAATCTTCAGCGTGCAGTGTGGACGCGGCTACCACTGAGCAGCTGCCAGGCTGCCAGGCAGCCAGCCAGCGCTCCAGGCCCTGTTCTATCAGCTAGCCGCTCGTAGCTTGTAGTGTAACTTGCCTGTCTGTGATCACCCAGCACTCTGAATCCGAATTTGGGTTTGCCGACACGCTACATCCTTTCCCTTTGGTCACATGATTCCTCCTATTTAGCAGGAACTCTTAGTCAAGAGTAAAGTGGCTAGCCGACATGCTAGCGCTGCAGTCTGCTTCCAGCATGTTTTAGATCATGAACACAGCTGATTTGTTTGATTTAGTGATGAACCGCTCCTGTAGACACTAATGAAGGCTGAGGAGACGTTTCAGCAGTTAGATTAAGGTGTTAAAAACACAAAAGCACAGCGAGGAGAATTTCAGTTTTGGTTTTATGACAGTGAGTTAAAACAGACTCTAGGGGGTGCTAAAAGCAAGCCAAAACTAATAAGTGTTCCTTTAATCCAAAACAGTTAAATGTTTCACGTGTTCAGCTTTTGAAAATAAATCTTTAAAATAAAAAAATTACCCTCTGATATCTTTGAATGTCACTTAAAAGTACCAGAGAGCATTAAAGAGTCACAAAAATAGGGACTTGTTTTGTATTGTGATATATATCAACATCAACTGATATGAAAATTTATTTCGCGACAGGAATGTTTTCCATATCGCCCAGCCCTAATTTCGTAATAGCTAATATAAAGGCCATTAGTTAGCTTTTTCAGATCACCGACCGTCAACAAAAAGCACAAGAAGATGAAAAAGAAGAATTTGGTTTATTTGTTGGCATCATGGCGGAGCCTGGAAATAAAGGGAGAAGCAGGAAACTTTTTAAGTGTTGATATAAAAATCATTATATTTAGATTTGCAGCCCAGTTATTCTGAATACTTGATTGAATTTACAATTTGCAACTAGTTGAAACAACATGCTATGTTAATGTTTGCTCACAGCAGTTTAAACTGGGCTAAAAACAAAGGTTTCTCCATATGTTAAAAGCCTGTGAAAAGGATTTTGCTTAGCCGTGTGCAAAGATAAGTTGTTTCCTTTTTTTAATTATTATGAAATGCACTTGTGAGATTTTCCCAGAAGGGAGGTAACACAGCAACTTTAGTAACATGTTCTTTCAAATATGACATTTATAAAAGTACTGGAACCCTTTTCCCCTCATGTCTGCATGTGTTAATAAACTTTTAAAACAATTTTAAAATAAATTGCAAATATTCCTGCCATAAAACTAACAGTTTTCCTGTATGTGTGGTATGTGAATTAATAAATCCTGAACAGCAAATTAAATCTATTTAATTCCAGAATGTTATTTGGGGTGACAAAGAGCACTTATATCATTACTTATTATATATGCTCTATAGTGTTTGGCTGCTTATGTAAACATCCTCTGTAAAATATCTTTCCTATAAAATCTCTTATGCTGATAAGCAAGCTTGCACTGTATTTACTAAGAGTACAAGTTAATGGGATTTATCAGGAAGTCTCCCAGGATGTAGTTGCAACACAACCTGAGTTCCTCTGACTCAACACACCCATGGGAAACTGCAGTGTGGGTGTTCCTTCAGCTGTGCACTGCAGGATCTCTATCTATTGCATTTTTACAGGAAGAGAAAAGCGTAGACGGACGCAAACCCTCCTCTAAGGGAAGGGGTGGTTTATTTAAGATGCACTCTGCACACTGTCGCAACCATAGGGTCTATTCATTCTGCCCGAAAGGCCTGTGAATATCTCCATATAACGAGTAGACAAGCTCATCGGACCCAGCTCTGTGCACTAGCTTTGCTGGTTAGCTTACATGGTTCCTCCTGCAGCCACTCGAAACTACCCGAACACAGCCGCGGCAGGTCCAACAATCAGACAAAAGGGGATGCCCTCTCACAGCTGACACCATCGAGTCACAACGCGGTTAGAGAGAGGGCTGTTCGGTGCTGACTGTCGCACAGACACCCTCCAGAAATCAAACACCACCCACTTTCTCGTTGCTAGCTTTAGCCGACAGCCCGCGAGCCGCTATCTGTGGCAGCGAGAGGAGGCACCGAGCTAACTGTCAGCTAGCCAGCCTGAGCGGAGCGGTTAGCGCACAAGAACCGGGTTCTTACCCCTTTAGGTCGGGCTGTCAGTGTCCTAGAGTGACAGGTGTGAAAACACGATGTTTCGACGCTTTACAAACTACATAGTAAAAGGGAATCCTGCGGTGTAAAGTCCATCGCCGCTGTTTTTCTGCCATCCGCCCCACTTCAGCACCGATTTCCACCGAGCCCCTGGATGCACTGCGCAGGCGCGCTGCCACAGCTGCTCTGTGGCTGCGGTCGGTGAGAAGATGCGCTGCTGGGGCCACACACACACGCACACACACACACACGCACACACACACTTCACATTTTTTAATTCTGCAACAATATTTTTTTGCATAAGCTACTCTGTCAGGTAATATTTTGTGCATTCAAAACTCATACAGATAATAGTTTCATTTTTGTGTGACTTATTGTGATTTATCTTGAAAATCAGGGATTTAGGACAAACACTACTTGTTATCAGAGTTTGATTTTATTTTTTAAGTTGTAGGAACATATTTGAATGAATCAAACGAGCAGCTTTCATTAATTCTGCCTCTGATTTATTACTGATGTAACGACTTTAAAAACGTGTTAAAGTGATTTTATGTATCTTATTGTACAATGTCTATAATTTCCAAGACTAGAGTATCACTCATAATGTGTAAATTGTTACTTATCCAAGAAAAATAAAACAAAAATTCACTGAGTTGGAGCGCATCAACTCCTGGGGGACTCGGCAGCTGTAAGAAAGAAAGAGCAGTTTCCATTTCTAACACGAGGGGGCACTATAACTCTGTCCAGCCTCTACTCTCTCACAAACTCGCCTGCTATTATTTGCATGTCCATTTTTTTCCACCAGAGCTGCAAAAGTGCTTGAAATGGTCAATAAACTATAATAAAATAAGCAGTTGAACTAGAATAACTGATGGGCTTGTTGGTTCCAATGTGGGATGACCTCTTGGCCTTATTTATGCATGCGTGTCTCTTGGATGTTTGCTTTATGTTTGCTTTCCTCATACAGTGAGGATGATGGCACTGACTTGCATGTGATAAGGTCAAGAACTACAGAAGGACTACTAAATTTCAAGCATAAAATTGTCAGTGTGCAAATGAAGAAGAAGAAACCATTTAACGATCAGCTGCATAAGACGGAGAAAAAATACCACCAATTATCCCTTTTCAGCGCTGTGCTTTTCTGAGAGCTACAGGGTCCTGGGTTATGTTGATGTTTTGAACCACCTACATGTTTACCGCTGCAGACCAAACTCAGCCGAGGTCAAAGTAATGCTTCTTAAAGGCTTTCTTCACAACAAAGCTTTGCGCTGCAATAAAATACTCAACAGTGAAGAGCCCCAAAGTGCTGTGATGACTCTGCCTCCAACTCATCCTAGCTCTGTTGTATTGAGGTTGTGCAGGATGCTTGATAACAAGCCTTATAGGTTCCAGCAGATTTAGTGTAAATGTCCTTGTGTCAGACAGCACTTAACACCCCAGGAGTACAGAGTCCAAGGTCTAACTGGTGAGAGCTAGATGAGGATTTGCTGTTGATCAGCATAATAAAGATTCAGGGAACAGAAGACAGTTTTAAATTTAGGAATTTGTTTACATTTTGATTCTGGACCAATTAGGATGTGACAATTAAGTGTTCCTGTTTGAGACCCAGAAACACAAATAAGGTGCAAGGTACAATTTTTTCACTTAACTTAATTTTATGACCAGATGGGCATGAAAATGTGTGCTTTGAATTCTATCTAACTATTATTTAAATAAGCAAGAAAGATTCAGAACAAATCCTTACTTGCATCTGTGGTCTGGCAAAAATTTTAATAATGATTATTGAAAAGAGATTCACAGTTAATATCATCAAAGTACTTTTAAAACCCAGAAAATGTGTAAAAGGTACTCTCACAAACTGAAATGGCAACTAAATAGCAATAAAGGCAGTAGTAAAACTGTTTTTCCACTTTTTCAAAAATACGAGCATAGAAAAAAAATATCGATGCTCTTTGCAAATGTTTTTATTTTATTATTTTACCTTTAAAACCTAATAATAGCAACTAAATGGTGTTCTTTTTAACTAATGTCAAAAAAATCTCTTACTGTGGATATTAACATAAAATATTTCTCACTTTAACGAAGATATTTCTCAAATGGCACTTTAAAATAAGAGTCCATTTCTTAATGTTACTAAGTGCATTATTAAGCATTAATAAACAAAGGGTCCCTTTATTAATGTTATTGTTAACTATTAAGTGTCCTTAAGGTTAGGACAAAGGGCCAGAGGTGTGTGTCTGCTTAGTAATGCATTACATAATATGGTTAATCAGTTATTAATACTTTATTTAATAGTTAATTAATGCTTAATAATGCACTAAGTAACATTAATAAAGGGACCCTTAGTGTAAAGTGTTACCGGGGGAAAACGGCTCTTTGGATCAGGAAGGTTGCAGACCTCTGCCTCTGATGAAGTAAACCTTATCAGAATCACTCAAGATTGTTACACAATCCAGGAATTTGGCTTTGGTTTCACACACTCACATCACACAATTAGCATGGGCAACAAAACACACACACACACACACACACACACAAAAGGAAAAGAACAAGATTTGTTTGGGTAAATCCATAAATATAGCAGCAAAAGCCAAAAAAAAAGGCAGATTGATGTAGTCCTCTGTGCTTATTGTACACCGTAGAGTAAGTTACTACTCTGGCTGTTAGCTGTTCATCAGAGAAACAGCCTGGGGCAAGAAACTGTCTCTGTGGCAGCTGGTTTTCAAAGAAGGCGCTCTGTAGCGCTGACCTGATGGTAAAAGTTTGAAAAGATTGTTTGCAGGTTTGTAGGGTCTGCAGAGATGTCAGCTGCCCTTTGCCTGACCCTGAAACTGAAATTAAGCATACACTTGTTGCAAAAAGGTGTTCCAAGATATACTGTTCACATCTTGGAGTGTTGGTATTTTTTGCAAATGTTACAGACCAAAATGGGAAACAGTATTTCATTGGCATGTAAGGTCAGTAATGGGGTCAGGCAGGGAGGCGTTCTGTCTCCTGATCCTTTTAACCTGATGACTTAGCCTGCAGGACTGCTTGTGTGGCTGGTGCTTTTCTGATAAATTATCTGATGTATGCAGATGACTTGGTGGTTCTGAGTCTGAATACCGCTGGTCTTCAGCTATTAGATCTGTGTTCTGGCTATGGGGTAGAATACCACACGTACAATACGGGTAAAAGTGCTGTCTTGGTTTGGTGAGCCAAGGAGGACAAACAGATTTTATTCCCAGATTTTCTGTCACAAAGTGTCACCAAGAAAGTAAATTATCTTGGTCATATAAATACAGAGTGCATTAAAGATGGTTACAACTTACTAGGCAGTGACGTTTTTTTTGTCTACGCAAACACAGTCATAAGTTTGGGTGTTGTTCTGATCAAGTAGATAGCCTTACTATATATATATATATATATATATATATATATATATATATATATATATATATATATATATATATATATATATATATATATATATACCACCGTACACATCCCACCTATGGACTACCTACTAGAAACTGGAGTCTGCGTAGGTCGCTTAGGTTGTAGGTTATGTATAATGATGCTCTGTGATTGCTATTGAGGCAACCTAGATGGATGAGTGGACGTGGGGCATTTATAAATGGAAGGGTCAGCACTCTACAAACTGTTTTAAGGAACTTTATGTATAATTTTACCTGTAGGATGAGCAAATCAAAAACTGTGATTATAATGCATCTGACCAATACTTGGTTCAGTGCAATACTAAAAGATGTGAAAACGCTGGCACAGCAGCCTTTTTCTTTTCTAAAATGCAAATGAGTCACTCTTTTTTTGTCCTATATTTTAATATTATTTTCATAATTGTTCATTTTCTTTACTTTTTATTAATATTATTCTGTCTATTATGTTTTGGCATGTTGTATTGTTCTTCTTTTATTGTATTCATGCTAGTCCATTTTTGTTGCATGTGCTATTGGACTACAAGTCCAGTTTAACAGTTTAACTTAACTGGATTTGACCTTACAACCTGAATCGTTGCCCCCTGTTGGTCATGAGTAGTACTGCAGGCCAAACGCTATGAGACCAATTTTATTTCTTTGTTTTGCAATAACGAAAAATCCCATTCTGTTTGGTAAACGATACCCTCACATGTATATCACATTAGGATATAACTTCACATTGACTTGATTTGCTCCATTTACTCATATAAACCAAGCTGCATGTCAACATTTCAAGTTTAAAATGACAACACAATTGCTAAAACTCCATCTAAATGGTGGACTGACCAATAGAGAAACTTTGTTATTTTCAGATCCATGCCTCCAGGAGAGATGGAGGGACATATAAAAATAAAACAACCCACAGACATCTACTCTGGTGTTATCTTTTCTCTGTGGTCATTGTATTTGTTTGATTTATCAGTCCGAGTGCAGACAGCCTCCTGGGGCTTTATTGGGTTAGTGTGTTTTGCTCATGTATGAATGTGTGTGTGACGGTTAGCAAATTCTGGGCATAGACACTGGGTGGAAATGGCTTATGTGGAACGTTTCTCTGCTGAAAACATATGATGTGATCTGAATTCAGATTTAGAAAAGCAATACAGGTTGGACTAAGATTTAGCTCAAAACTACACTTAATGACACTTTTCCTCTCTCTCTCTTTCACTCTGCTCGTGTGTGTGTGTGTGTGTGTGCAACAAATTCATAAAAGCACTTCCCTTTGTAACCAGAAAGTAAATTTTTGTGTTTCAAATGCTTTATTCTCTCTTGCTGAATTTCATGTGTTACGAACTTCAGAGGTTTTAATGCCGCACAGAAAACAACATCCTGGAATTAGATCCCATCAAAGCTGAGAATAACCTCTCAACCAAACGCGTCACGCTGAAACCCTCCTGTTCCGTAATTCATTCACTCCAGATCTTCTCAGTAATGGGTTGGGAAGCAGCCAAGGCAAGTGTGAAGAATTCATTTGTGCCATAAAAAGAGGAGATAATGAGGTATATTAACTATTCTAGTGGTAAAACTACAAGTTTTTCTTTCTTTCTTGGAAATTTCACCCATTCACCACAACATAAGCTGCACTTAAAGCACTGACTGAATGGGAGAATTCCCAGAAAGAGAGCGAGCTTTATTTTTCACAGGAGCTGTACGTTACAGTTACTGTCCATTAATTTGCTCACAATGCTTTTCTTCTTAGTCGGTGAATCTCATCGGTATTTATTTTCCATGAGCATTAATCTCTAAAAATAAGGAATAATTCTGTATTTGAAACTAAAAAGAAACACTCTGTTATCCAGTTTGTTAAATCAACAGGGAACATGCTTTGTTTGGTCCTTTTATAGATGATAAATTAACAGGTAGATAACCTGCTTTTCAAAGCTTCCTCACTTTTCAAGCTGTTTATATTTTTCAATCCAAACAAATTCATCAGTCATACGTCCTGAACCCTGTGACCTAGAGCGAATAAAAAGTGATGCGCATTTCTAGGATTTCTACAATCATGAGTAGTGTGGTGCAATGGCAAGAAGAAATCAATACCCTTCACATGTGTGGGTAACACTTTACAATAAGGGTCCCTTTATTGACATTACTTAGTGCATTATTAATGTCAGTCCCACAGTCTTACTCCACCCACATTTCAATTTTGAAAAAGGCACCAGGAGGAGGCGGTGCCTGATGGACTGGGAAGGCGGAGATGCGGCAGTGACTGATGGCTAATGAGGCGATGCTAGCTCTCTTGAATACTGCGTCTTTCTGCATGCAAAGTGACCTCTGATTTGCTTTGTCATGACCCAGCAATACTAAATATCCATCCATCCACCCTCTTCCGCTTATCCGGAGTCGGGTCGCGGGGGCAGCAGCTTAAGGAGGGAGGCCCAGACTTCCCTCTCCCCAGCCACTTGGGCCAGCTCCTCCAGGGGAATCCCAAGGCATTCCCTGGCCAGCCGAGAGACATAATCCCTCCAGCGTGTCCTGGGTCTTCCTTTGGGTCTCCTCCCGGTTGGACGTGCCAGGAAAACCTCACCAGGGAGGCGTCCAGGAGGCATCCTAATCAGATGCCTGAGCCACCTCAACTGGCTCCTCTCGATGTGGAGGAGCAGCGGGTCTACTCCGAGCCCCTCCCGGATGACCAATACTAAATATTTTGAGACGTTGCTAGATTTAAATCGGTGCTAAAGGCGTACTTATACAACTTGGCTTTTGGTCGGTGGTTGCTTTTTCCTCTGTTTCTTTTTATCCCTACTTTTGTAGCCTTTTTGATTTATATGAGTCTATTCTTATGTGTTTTTTTAGCCTTTTGTCTTTTATATGAGTCTATATTGTATGATTTTTTATCTTTTTACCTGTGTTTTGTGGTCTGTTTTTAAATGCTACTTATGCAGACTCTAGTTTTACTGGGTTTTTAGTACGTTGACACGCATCTCACTGTGGAGCAATGTCTATATGTGTTGCTTTGCTTTGTTTTGTACAGCACTTTGGTCAGTTGCCATGCTGTCATTAAATGTGCCTTAGAAATAAAACTGGTATGGTATGGTATGGTTAAAGGGATACTATGCAGTTTTGGGTTGGCTTTTAGCACCCCCTAGTGAAACCAAAAATGAAACTTTTCTCCTCGCTGAGCGTTCGTCTTTTTAACACCTTAATCTAACTGCTGAAATGTCTCCTCAGCCTTCATTAGTGTCTACAGGAGCGCTTCATCACTAAATCAAACAAATCAGCTGTGTTCATGATCTAAAACATGCAGGAAGCAGACTGCAGCGCCAGGTATGTCAGCTCCACAGGGACCGGCACTCTGAAGTTGCAAGTGCAGTATTCTGGCCACAGAGGACGGTGGGGGTCTGAGTGACATTTCATTAACCCTTTAAAGGGTCATTTTAGCACATACTGGCTCAAGAAATTGATTTTAATATATAAAGAAGTTGCATAGAATGCATTTAACTAAAAATATATGCATGTGGGATGTGTGACAGTTATTTATAAAAGCTTTACAGCTGTGATTCGCATGACCACAGTCAGTCCATTATGGTTTAAATCTAGAAATGCTTTCTCCCGAGGCTTCTATATGAAGACAAAAGAAAGTAATCAATAAATGGAGAGGTATACTTTGCAGCTACATGCACAAATAACCGGAACAACGACTTCATCTTATTTTGACAGTTTAATGAGCACAGACTGAATCATATCAGAGCCTCAAAAAGCAATTCTTGGAAAATGTGAGTCAATTAAACATGCAGTGATTCACTCTCTTCATAAGTCATTTCTCTCGTTTGCCGTCTACATCTCTAGTAGTTAGATTTTTAAATCCAATTCACAAAACGGTTCGTTCACATTTGTTCAATTTTCAGTGTAATGAGTTTCCGTGAGGGAAATGGAAGTCATTTAAAGTTGTGTTTTTTGTGGTCTCTTCAGGAGAAACAATGGCCTTTAAGTTTTGAACTGTGCGTGTACATGAGATTGTATCAGGACAACGTGACAGATCTGGAATCGTCCTTTCACATGGTTTCCCCAGAGTCACAGCAGGCTGCAGTCCTGAGGCCTGACTGTCAAAATGTATCTGTCACAGCATGTCGGGCTTCAGGTGCTATACCACAGAGGTCTCAAAGCTTTCTCTATCTGTTTAAATTATCGCTGCAGAAATACAAGCTGCACTTACTTTGGAACTTTGAAAACGTTTAAAGAAACGTATCTCCTTAAAGGAACACTTGGCAGAATTTAGAATGTCTAAAAGGGTCTAAAGAGACCAACAGCCCTTTCTTTAATTTAGCACTTAAGATACTTTAGTGTCTTTTTCTTCAAGGAGACGTCTACAGAAGTAGAAGGACAAAAAAACCTCTTTCAGGTTGAAACAATGTGGTCCAACCCTGGAGAATTCTTCAGGCAGGAACAGAACATCAACTCAGTTTTTTAGTTGTGAATTCAAAGGGAGTTGTTCATGCAAGGGCTGGAGATTTAACAGCTAACAATTAAACGGTCTGCTTCACAAACTTGTGCTAAAATCTGTTTTTTATGAACATTTTATGTTTCTGACATTCCAATTTAAAATGCAGAAGATTAGAAAACGATATTAGCAATTAAGTTTATCGTGCATGATATTGTGCA
This sequence comes from Aphyosemion australe, assembly GCA_006937985.1. Taxonomy (NCBI): domain Eukaryota; kingdom Metazoa; phylum Chordata; class Actinopteri; order Cyprinodontiformes; family Nothobranchiidae; genus Aphyosemion; species Aphyosemion australe. Next base: position 2,118,573 of record SSNS01000090.1, read on the forward strand.
GAAGTAATACAGGTATAAACTGAAATAAAAATGGATGCTTCTGCGTTTTCAACAAGACTGGCTCAATTTCTGATCATATGTAAATAAACGGAGGGTTTGGGGCTTTTTGGTTCAGCTCCTGCAGCTCTTCCCGTGTGGTTCTGAGGAGGTCACCTTGTACTCGTTTTTGTGCTACAGTACAAGAACTAATTCTCTGAGAGTAATTCCTCCTCCAAGTGTACGCTGCATTTCTTATTTAATTGGACACATTTCTCTAAAAGTTCATGCTCCCGGTCTCAGAGGCGGTTGGAACAGGCTGCAGCTTGTGCTGCTTGAAATGGAGTGTGGTCTTCTTCTTGGATAAGTTTCAAACTGAATGAAAACAAAATCTTCAAAGAGGCACAGAAAACATGTTGTCCACTCAAATAATTATTATTAAGAATATAATAAATAGAATAATAGCAACATTTTGTGCACAGAACACGAAAAAAGCTGAAAGTATTGTGGACGAAGATGTTTTATTGAGGAAAGTTTAAATGAAGAACAACTGGATCCGTCTTGGTGCTGATTCTGAATGACTGTAAAAGGCTTTTAGGGCTTCAGATGGATGCAGCAGAACAAACATGTTTTTGGCTCAGCCACAAGGAAAGGCACGTCTAAATCAGTGCTTATGATTTATAGACGCGTGTGCTTAGCATCGTTCTGCATTTGTCTTAACTCTGGAGATGCTGCGTTGTTTATCAGGACAAGAGCTCTAAACATTCTGGGTGAAGACGAGGAATTTGCTAAACCGGGTTGACACTTTATTTCAAACCGAGCAGCTTTCTACTGGCTGAAGACGGCTTTATTCAACGAGCAGCTATAACAAAGGCTCCAGGAAAAACCTGGCTTGAATGCATGATTGTTGTTTTATATTTGGGCTTTTTGTGTGTTGAAAAAGGCAGAAATGAGACCAAGTCATGAACAAATCTGAATTCTTTCTGCTTAAGTCTCGACTGAAGTCCAGGAGTCAATCTTTGACTTTTAAATCCCCATCCAGTCATATGACCACATTTGTCATTTATTTGCAGTTTGCAATAAAGAGTTATTGCAAGAAATGATAAATTCTCCTTAAGATCAACGTTTTTTTGAAAGAACAAGCAACAGAAGCAACTGAACTGAGATAAAAGGCAGGAAAGCTGATGTTTATTTTTCTGCTAGACAGGTAAGCTAAAGTTCAGCATGCTATTTGGAGAAATGCATTTCAGATTGCTGCACCTACGGCCTCACAATCACACATTACGGCCGGCAGCTACTTGTAAACAGAGCGTGCGCGAAGGTAACTGGGCGACCCCTCTCAGGCGCTGGTAGAGTGTTGCGCAACATGGAGAGGGCGGTTCTTTCCTGAAATTCAGAAACTACCTTTAAAGTTCAACCTTAAAATTTTGTGATTTATTCTAATCAAATCTAAAGATATCAAAACTGTCAAAAGTCCAAGTCATGTGACTTGAGTTCAGTGGCAGACATCTCCCAGTGGCAGCAGAGGTGGCCTGCATGCACACACGCACGCACAGACACAGACTTTAGGACTTTCTGCAGAAAGATGACACTAAAATGGGATTTTAGACATATCAGCTATTATGAATGAACTTTATGTAAAATTAAATAAAACATTTTGAGGTTTTAGTCAAATGTATTTAAAATTTAGTGATCAGTTTTAGTGTTACAGTTTAATTCAATTCAATTCAGTTTATTTATATAGCGCCAAATCACGACAAGAGTCGTCTCAAGGCACTTCACAAAGTAAACATTCCAATACAGTTTAGTTCATAAGCCAATCAGTAAAAAAGTTTCCTATATAAGGGACCCAGCAGATTGCATCAAGACACTGACTAGTGTCATTGTGTTGGTACAATCCTCATACTAAGCAAGCATGTAGCGACAGTGGGAAGGAAAACTCCCTTTTAACAGGAAGAAACCTCCAGAGGATCCTGGCTCAGTATGAGCAGCCATCCGCTACGGCTCACTGGGGGTTGAGAAGACAGAGCAGGCACAGGCACACCCACACACACACACACACACACACACACACACACACACACACACACACACACACACACACACACACACACACACACACACACACACACACACACATATATCAAGTAGTGTTTCTATGGCTACACTGTGATTTCTTAGTAGAAGTTCTATTTAGTAAGAGTAAGAGAAACTTTATTGTCTTTATCTGAGTGAATCTATAGTTAATTCAATAGGTGAACTAATAGTAGCACATTCTATGTTAAAGAAAGTAAGATGTAATATCAGCAGAGGGAGAATGTTCAGTGGTTGGCAGCAGTGTGCCAGCCGATGGCCCCCTCCATGAGGCCACCACAGCTCAGCAGAACGCCAGTGTAGCTTCTTCTGGGGAGAAAAACACTTAGAGAGAAAATAAAGTTAACAGCTGGAATAACAGGAAATAATGCAATTAGAGAGTGGTGGTAGAAGAGAGTAGCAGAGTGTGGAAAGTGGTCAGTATGTCCTCCAGCAGTCTAAGCCTATAGCAGCATAACTACAGAGATAACTCAGGATAGCCTAGCCTTTCAGATGGAGGCATGTGGGAGGCAGGGCCAGGGAGAAGTCTTTAACGACAGTAGTCCCCTCTACACTCCACCTCCCTCTGCTCCCCACTCGTCTAAACCTGGACTAACATCAGAATTTAACCATAAGCCCTATCAAATAGAAAAGTTTTGAGCCTAGTCTTAAAAGTAGACAAGGTGTCTGCCTCACGCACTAACGCTGGGAGCTGGTTCCACAGTAGAGGAGCCTGATAGCTAAAAGATCTGCCTCCCATCCTACTTTTAGATATTCTAGGAACCACCAGTAAACCTGCAGTCTGAGAGCGAAGTGCTCTGTTAGGAACATATGGAACAATCAGATCACTGATGTATGATGGAGCTTGATTATTAAGAGCTTTATATGTGAGAAGGAGGATCTTAAAATCTATTCTNAATTTAACAGGCAGCCAATGTAGGGAAGCTAAAACAGGAGAGATGTGGTCTCTCTTTTTAATTCTCATCAGAACTCTAGCTGCAGCATTTTGGACCAGCTGAAGACTTTTGACTACATTCTGTGGACCTCCTGATAGTAATGAATTGCAGTAATCCAACCTTGAGGTAATAAATGCATGAACCAGTTTTTCAGCATCACTCCTGGAAAGGATGCTTCTAATCTTAGCAATATTCCGAAGGTGGAAAAAGGAAATCCTACAAACCTGTTTAACGTGGGATTTGAATGACATGTCCTGGTCAAAGATAACACCGAGGTTCTTTACTTTGTTCTCGGAGGCTAATTTAATACTGTTTAGATTAGGTGATTGACTAAGCAGTTTCCTTTTCTGAGGTTCTGGTCCAAAGATGATAACTTCAGTCTTGTCTGGATTTAGCAGCAGAAAGTTTAGAGTCATCAAGATTTTTATGTCTTCAAGACAAGCCTGTAGTCTACCTAACTGAATAGGTTCATCAGGGTTTATGGATAAATATAACTGAGTATCATCAGCATAACAGTGGAAGTTTATCCCATGTTGTCTAATGATTTTACCAATTGGAAGCATATATATAGTGAAAAGAATTGGTCCAAGTACTGAACCCTGTGGTACTCCACAAGTAACTCTAGAGAATGAAGAAGATTTCTCATGTACATGAACAAACTGAAATCTGTCAGATAAATAAGATTTAAACCAGCCTAGCGCTGTTCCTTTGATCCCTACAACATGTTCAAGCCTTTCTAAGAGAATATTGTGATCGACTGTGTCAAAAGCAGCACTGAGGTCCAACAAGACCAGAACAGACACAAGATCCTTATCTGAGGCCGTGAGAATATCATTTGTAACTTTCACTAATGCGGTTTCAGTGCTGTGATGCTCTCTAAAACCTGACTGAAATTCCTCAAACAGATCATTAGTGTTTAGATGCTCACATACTCGATTGGCCACAATTTTCTCAAGGACTTTAGATAAAAGTCCTTGAGAAAATTGTGGCCAATCGAGTATGTGTCGAGTTAACTTGCTCCCTTTGTTGGTGTGACAGGTTATAAAGTTGCAACCACTTAAATAGGAGGTTTGTATTTCAGAGTCAAAAACATAAATAGTGGAAATCAAATGTCATGTTTAGGTTTATGACATTTGAGCAAAATTTGCAATCATTAATTTTTTCCTTCACACCTCTCCCAGAATACAAGCTTTTATGTAAAGTAACTATTTAAATATGTGGTTGAACAAGTCTTCCTTAAGTTATGTTCTGCAAAAAGCATGACCTGATCCTGTCATCTCACCATCCATTAATAAAATGTCAGCGCCTGCAAATGGCAGAAAAATGTTTGGATTCTGCATCACTAACTTGCACACACACACATGCACGCACGCACGCACGCACACACACACACACACACACACTTACATATGATCTCTCTCTGAGACTTTCTGTCAGTCGTTCTTAAAACTACTTTAAATAATTCATCTTTGCTCCTGCAAAGATGTGCTTGAACGTCCTCATTGGCAGAGATTGCCGCGAGCCACTCGAAGATATTCATCAGCATTTATCACATTCAGCGAGGCTCCCCACCTTCTCATGGCTGATTACTGAATTCTGAAGATAATAATTTAGGACAAGAATCTTTAATTCTACTGTTTTCGTGGCCTTTTTGAACTCAGCGTGAGCTGCATTTCTAAGCTCTACCCCTGGGTTTTTGCTTCTCTTTAATTTCTCTGCTTAACATGTTTGGTAGCTTAATGACCTTTTAAACCTTGCTGGAAAAGAGTTGCATAAAATAGTGTGAGTACCCACAAGACCGCTTAAACAGAAAAAATATATAACTAATTAACTAAAAAATAGCATTTCCGAATCTTCCAAACAAGTTTTTTACGGAAAATTTAAATCTGCAAATAACAAAAAACTGTAGACCCTAAAGTTTCAGTGTTTTTATCGCAAACATGCACTTGGCAGCCCACCTTATGTTCTCTTGCAGCTCTCCTTCCTGAATTAATCACAGCATAGAGGCGGATTTCCTCTTCGAGGAAACCAGATACAAACGGAGACCATGGCCATGAGGGAAATACAGATAAGGCTTTGAGCTTTTCTATAACGTTCCAGGATCCTATTGAAAGAGACTCAAACAGCACCGGCACATTAGAATAGAGAATAAAAACATGAAGGTTGGTATAAATCACCTGATAGTACTTTTCTCCTTCAGATTCTCTTTCAACGAAAATTTAGAGTGAAGCACGAAAAAAGCTAATTTTGAGCAGGTTTTTTCTTTTTTCTGCTCTGATCCCCAAAACAGAAACTTTTTACATGAGAAACAAAAGTTTAAATGTCTCAAAGAAGTTATGAACAGACTTGCAAAGAGAACGTGAGACCAAGGTTACGTTGGACTGAAAAGAAAAAATGAGTCATGAACCGTGTGAGGGAATGAGAGTCGGAGAAGAGGCTTGATGATGATGCTTTTATTTTGATAAAGGAACAGGTGAACACCAGGATTTATGTCGTTTCATCAGTTTGGTAACTAAAGCTCTTTGGGCGCTAGCAGCAAAACAAGTATTAAGCTCTACTGCAGAAAAACAATCAGTACTTTCTACTGGTGGTTTTAAAGTGCTGAACTCTTGTTTTTCTCATCTGGTCATGAGGGTAATTGCACAAATACTGCTGACTGCATGCTCATGACTACTACCCTCTGCACCCCTGACCTGCTCTCCAAGGCGTGCTTGGTACAAATTCACCTGGGTGGAAATAGAGAAACAAGAGAAAACCAGAGAAAACCTGATTCACATACATGCTGCACTGTTACAATTATTGCTGCCTGCAAGGCAAAAGAGGAGTTTTTGATTTTGTTAGCAAATGATCTACACAGAAATGGACATCAAAATCAATATTATATGAATAATCAACTAGTGAGCTCTTGGTGTTTCTACCTACTGCCTGTTATTTTATTGTGTTGGATTTCTTTTTAGATTTTGTTTCATATCATCAACAATTCTTGTCTCACTCGTGCTTTGTACACCAGTGAGAAAAGACTTTATAGCTTTTGCTGTAATGCCCCTACACCTCCATTTTCTGGCTTCAGAGCTGCTTCTCTCTCCTCAGTGAGAGTTTATTATCAGCAAGTCTCAGACATCTTCACTCCTGATCCATCTGCTGTCCTTCACTGATTCTGACAAATAACTACTTTACAAAAGATCCTGAGATTTACTTTTCCTTTTGATTGATGTACAATCACTGCTCACAAAAATTAAAGGAACACTTTAAAGGAACACATTAGATACATCAGTTCTCAATATGAAGTTGGATATCCATACAAATAACGACAGGGCAATGTCTTAGGAACAAAAGGATGCCAAGTCTTTTAATGGAAATAAAAGTTTTCAGCCTACAGAGGGCTCAATTGTGTAGACACCCTAAAATCAGAGTGAAATGAAGATGTGGCAGGCTAGTCCATTATTTCAAAAACTTCATTTCTGCAACTCAAAATGCTTTTCAGTATCTTGTGTGGCCCCCACGAGCTTGTGTGCATGCTTGACAACGTCGGGGCATGCTCCTAATGAGACAACGGATGGTGTCTTGTGGCATTTCCTCCCAGATCTGTGTGAGGGCATCCCTGAGCTCTTGTACAGTCTGAGGAGCAACCTGGCGCTGCCTAATGGACCGAAACATAATGTCCCACAGATGTTCTATTGGGTTTAAGTCAGGGGATCGTGAAGGCCATTCAATTGTTTCAATTCCTTCATCCTCCAGGTACTGCCTGCATACTCTTGTCACATGAGGCCGGGCATTGTCGTGCATTAGGAGAAAACCAGGACCCACTGCATCAGTGTAGGGTCTGACAAAGGTTTCAAGGATTTCATCTCGATACCTTATGGCAGTCAGAGCACCATTTCCTAGGCAGTAGAGGTCTGTGCGTCCCTCCATGGATATGCCTCCCCAGACCATCACTGACCCACCACCAAACCTGTCATGTTGAACGACGTTGCAGGCAGCATAACGTTCTCCTTGTCTTCTCCAGACTCTTTCACGTCTATCACAGGTGCTCAGGGTGAACCTGCTCTCGTCTGTAAAAAGTACAGGGCGCCAGTGGCGGACTTGCCAAGTCTGGTGTTCTTGAGCAAATGCCAGTCGAGCTCTACGGTGCTGGGCAGTGAGCACAGGGCCCACTACAGGACGTCGGGCCCTCAGGCCATATATATATATATATATATATATATATATACATATATATATATATATATATATATAGAGAGAGAGAGAGAGAGAACTCTCAAGCTTCCAGGCCTCTGGTAGAGGACCCAAGCTTGGAAGGATGAGACCACCCGCGGAGGGTGAGATAGGAATATTTTTTTATATTCAGATGCATAAACACCCATTTCAATCTGGCAGCTCCTCTTCTTCTCAGTGAAGATATTTTCCACTCTTGAACCTTGGAGAATTGAGGGGAAAATTAGGTCCATACACTCTCTTCAGTTCTGCTGTTTACACACACACACACACACACACACACACACACACACACACACACACACACACACACACACACACACACACACACACACACACACACACTTCACAGTATGAGAATCTCAGCTGCAGGAGTGTTTCCAGTTTTACCCTACAGTGGTGGCAGAGTCACAAAATAACACGCCATGAAGTAAAAAGAAAGTTTAGAAAGACCGCTTCTGTCATTTCACCAAAGATCAGATCATGCAGGAAATTAATCAGAGGCTAAGTTGTGCAGCAAAATTCAAATAGAGAATCTATTGAATCACTGCTGGAAAAGTGGACTCATTCGCCGTTTTCAAAATACTAAAGCAAATAAAAAATATGAAACAAACAAAAAATAAATAATTTCAATTAACCTTGTTAATTCCTGCAGAAAATAAATTCCAGGATACATCATGATGATACATAATTTGCCAACTATTATTTACAGAAAAATCCCTAAAATATTAATATAAAAAGTGGGGTGATGGTTGTGTCTATCAAACTTACAGATGACTCATATGGGATAAAAATGACTCTATTGTGCCAACAAAGCTGCGTTTCTCTATTTTTCTATTGTGGGAATAATTGATCTAACAATTTCAGACATTATTAATTTCTAAGAAAAATGCCTGAAATAATTTAAAAGATTTAATGACAAATAAACGCCTTCATACAACTTTATTAAATCCGTCGCAATTTACACAATTCTTCTCCTCACAGTCTTTTGCTTAGAAGCATTTTTGCTACAAATTTCCTGTTTTATTTACAAAAAAATATATATCTTTTTTGATATTTTTCTTTATTTGCTCAAAATCTATTTTTACTTGTTAAGACAAAATCCACTCCCGATAAAACAAGCTTATTTCTGCGTTGTTAAAGTTTGAGTCTCATGTCTCGAACACGTTGGTGACACACTAACCCTTCTTTCACTTTCACCTTTGCATAAGTGTTATTTCTGCACCAGTCCCTGTGAAGCATGGCTGCTCTATAATTAAAAAGCCTAATTAAAACCAAAGGGACGAAGTTCCTCTCAGCCCTGTCGGAGCAGAGGGGAGCTGGGCGAGGCGGTGACATGCAACCTTGCTGGATGTCCCTTGGCGAGGCCGTTGACAGAAGCACAGATTGATGTTCCACCAGGGTCTGAGGGTTCTTCATGCACGGCAACATCCTGATTAAAGTTTAACAAACTAATCTGATGAGGGAATCGTATCCCGTCGCTGCATCTGTGTTTGCAAAGTCCCATGTTTCAGAAGATGCTAAATTAAGAAATATATAAATTCAACCTGAGGTGATGATGGTGAACCAGCATTTAAACAAGTCATCACCTTTTATCATTAAACAATACCAGGAACATCAAACCTGGGACCACGTTCAGCCTCGATTTGAATTGTTTATTTATTCAAAAATAACCCGAATTGCAGGAGAAAAATGAGAAATTTTTGTCATCTTGAGTTAAAATCTCATGTATAACATTTTTGAGCATCAAGAACACAAATTGTCGGTTTGTATGTTTTTGTTTCTCCACAGCTCTCCTCAGGTTCAGGTTGACTCTGTCATCTCTAAACATTATTCTTTTCATCTTCCCTCCATATTCTTGTGGATTTTTGTAACTGTTGCATGAGCCAATTAAGCCAAACTTCCATAAACGTCACTGGTTTGACTGGAAAACTTCAGCTCAAGAAATCAAGGTAATATGTTGTCTAAATAACTAATTCAAATTTTTAGTGGGGATGTAAAATGTGTGATGTTTGCTGATGATGAAGATTTGTTCTTATCGAGCCTCCTCTGAAGAATATTTAGGAGATTGGATCTACTTCTCAATTAGAAGAGCAGACACAGCAATATACATATAATACAGCAATTTGTTTTGTATTCTCCTTCGACATGTAATTTCTCTGTTCTGGTTTCTTCCTTCAGGGGGAAATTGACAACATGCAGTTTGATGACTCATCTTCTAGAACAATCCTGCAGAGGATCAAAATTACCACTCACAGCAACAGTCGTGTATGTTTAAGTGAGCTGGATCAGAATCTCTGCATGTGTCTGTTTTCTCTGGTGATCTGCAGAACCAAGCACACCAAGCAGGGAACTGATCTAAATAATAATGATGATAATAATAATAATAATAATAATAATAATAATAATAATAATAATAATAATAATGTTAATAAAATAAATAATAATGATAATAATAATAATAATAATGATAATAATGATAATAAAATAATAATAATAATAATAATAATAATAATAATAATAATAATAATAATAATAATAATAAAATAAATAATAATGATAATAATAATAATAATAATAATAATAATAATAATGATAATAATAATAATAAAATAATAATAATATTAATAAAATAAATAATAATGATAATAATAATAATGATAATAATGATAATAAAATAATAATAACATTAATCAAATTAATAATAATAATAATAATATCAATAAGACTGTTTTGTATATGTTCTTAATTCCCCTACTTCATGAACATAAAAAACATTGTTTTTGAAGCTTTAATAGCTCAAATATTAAAAATATAACTGTGATATTTTTCTTAAATGAAACATTTTAAATAGGAATCCCAAACAAATCACTGGCTGATACATCCCAGTTCTTTTCACTTCCTGCTAGAAGGGTCACTCTAATAAAACCTTGATTTAATCAAGTTCATTAGATCATCTTTTGGTATGATGTCATCAGTGACAAACAGCTCCCACCCCTCTTGGGTGAGAGGATGGTGGTGAGCCTTTATCGACCTTTCAGAATAAAGTGGATTGGTTTTCTGCCCTTTGTCTGAAGGAACCTCCTCTGACAGGTGTCATCACACCTCACTCTGCTGGATGTGTTTGGGATTTCACCTTTTTAAGAGCATTCTCAAAAACAATCTTCTGTGTTAGATTAACCAGGTTCAGTTATCCAGGTGGACCACCACCTGGACCAGGAGAGCTGTCCTGATGGTCATCATTTGATATTTCAGATTCTGACTCTAACTCTGGCTCTAAGGCCCGGTTTCTGACGGAGTTCAACAACAGAATTCCACGATGCCTTGGATGAGGACACATGAAAGGAACAGAATGTTTTAAATGTCAAGAAAACCTACTGATCAGTGTGTAGCGATAAATATGAGCACACACACACACACACTCAGCTGTTTGTCAGTGAGCCCACAAACACAGCAGCTAGATTTTGATTATCCAGAAACTCTCTGAACGTTGCCTGGTAACCTCAGTGCGAAGCCAGGACTCGTAATCACCGTGCAGCCAATAACTGGTCACCACTGAGTGATTTGATTAGATATTTACAATCATGGGCTTTACAGATATTAAAAATCTGATGATCATTTATAAAACTTGTTGAGATTAAAAACAAAACCATCAGAAACATGAATGTGATACAGGGAAGATCCATCACTGCTGCATGTGGCCCAAAAGCTGGAACTCTGTGTTTTCGCTGCTTTTTTAAACTTTATGTTCCATCTAGTAGCATTTGTTAATTGAATATTATTCCTTCATTGAAACTTTTTCTACGTTTCATTAAATCTCAACTCGCATTTGTTTTTTCTTCTTCATAAACTGAAAAACAACAATCAATCTGATCTTTACCACAAACATCCGTTTTATTGAGCAGCATAAATTATTCAGACTGTGTCGTATGACCGAGATCGCTCAGATGCAAACAGCTCTCACATTTGAGCTGAACCCTTTTAAATGTGTTCTATATAGAAGGAAATAACATGCATCATATTTCCCTGCAGGGCAGAAAACAATTACCTCGACAGAGGATAACAAGGGAACACAAATCAGGCAATGCAAACTGTTGGATTAATGCGTTTACTTGCAAAAAGCTTTATAATTACAATAATGTGCAATGACCCTGTTAGGAGAAGAACAGATTTTTCATACGTTTGCGTTCGTTGCCGTTAATAATGTTTGAATAAAAAAAGATTGCACATGAATCAGTCAGGACGGAGGGAATCAGTTTTCAGACCAAAAGGCGCCTTTTTTCTTTCGTTTGATGACTGAAAGATGAAAAGATAAATCAAAATGTTGCAGTAAAATTTTAGAAACAAAGCTTTTGAAGTTTTCGAAATGCAGGAAATAAGACTGTCATGGCCACCATGTGAAGCAGCACAGAAAAAGATGCAATTAAAACATGAAAGCAAAGGGAAAATGGGGTGGAGAAGCAGGTAATGGAAACAGTAAGAAACAAGATGCAGAGGAAATATAATAATATTATCCTAAAACTGGAAAGGAGATTAAGGTAAAGAAATGATTAAGTACGATTGTAAAAAAGAAAAAAAGGGAAAAATTAAAAATCAATCTGTTCATCAGACCGTGATCTCCAGCTTTCACTGGAGCGGTTCGCAGCCAAGTGTGAAGCAGCTATGAGAATCAGCTCCTCTAAATCCAAGAACATGAGGTCCTGCCTCAAGTGGAGGAGTTGAAGTATCTCAGGTTCTTGTTCACGAGTGAGGGAAAGATGGATCATGAGATCGATAAGCAGATTGGTGCTGCGTCTGCAGTGATGCGTCTGCAGTGATGCGGGCGTTGTACCAGGCTGTCATGGTGAAGAGAGAGCTGAGCCGGAAGGCAAAGCTCTTGATTTACCAGTCGATTTACGTTCCAACCCTCACCTATGGTCATGAGCTTTGGGTGGTGACCGAAAGAATGAGATTGCAGATGCAAGTGACCGAAATGAGTTTTCTCTGCAGGGTGTCTGGGCTCTGCCTTAGAGATAGGGTGAGAAGCTCAGTCATCCGGGAGAGGCTCATAGACCCACTGCTCCTCCACATCGAGAGAAGCTAGTTGAGGTGGCTCCTGGACGCCTCCCTGGTGAGGTTTTGTGGGCACGGCCAACCGGGAGGAGACCTAAAGAGAGACCCAGGACACACTGGAGGGACTATGTCTCTCATCTGGCCAGGGAACACCTTGGGATTCCCCTGGAAGAGCTGGCCCAAGTGGCTGGGGAGTGGGAAGTCTGGGCCTCTCTGCTTAGGCTGCTGCCCCCGCGACCCGACTTATATATGAGATAAGCAGAAGAAAATGAATGAATTAGAAGGTGTGTCATCTTCACGCTTTATTTATCCGTCTTTCCTCACAAACCATGAAAAATAAGACCTTTTGTTGTTTCAGTTCAGTCGTTTGTTTACGGTGTGAGAAATGATCCAACCTGTCATTTTAAAAGCATTCTTGTTCTGCTTTGTGAAGCCAGAGAGCTTCTGCCTTATTTCCTTCTCAGGCTTTTCTAAAATTACAACTTTTGATGCAACGATGCAGCTAAACCAAATCAAGTCAGAAAAACGGTTTAGAATTTAGTAAATTATTCAAGAGCATCACAAGAGAAACAGCTCTCACTTTGAGAGTCTACAACAATTCCTAAGCATCATTCTATGTAACTGAGTACTTCTCGCCGACATGAGGGATTCTCGTTTTAGTTTCTCTGCTAAGAAAAATGAGATGGGATGTGAGATGTGGGAAAGAATGAAAAAAAACAATGAATTCCTGGTGGATCTTACATCTATGCTTGGAAAAGAAATTCCACACAGAAACCCTTACCTTGAGAATTTAATTTATTTTGTAACATTTTTAATGAGCTTATATTCTTCTCCAGAGATGATTTTGTCTCTTATGCAAACATTAAATGTGCAAGTTTTTTTTTTGCCTTGAGCGTCAGTGCTGCATGAAGGTGAAGATCTTCTTGTTCATCTCCCAAATAAACAAGCATTTCTGGTTTGAAGAAGCTTGGTTTGTTTATGAAAGCTGATAGAACCATGATGGAGTCTCTGGGAAAATTTGGTTTCAATTCACCTTCAGCTTTTCTTGTGCTGATGATGGATGCAGGGGTGCTGCTTATTGATTTGCAAAGTTCAGAGAAGATTTCCTGCCTCAAGAGCATCTCAATGTCTATTTCAGAAAAAAAAACCTTATTTTGTTTTGCTTTGTCTGCTCTGATTCATAGAAGAGACATCTATCAGAGCACATTCAAACTCATAGTCTGCTTTGTGATCATATTATTATTCATCATGTGTGAAAAACGTAAAGCGGATCCAGATGGACACATTCCCAGATGGACAGCCCTGCCAGCATCATTTCATTACAGCTCTGTGTGGTGTTTGTATCACATAAATGAGCAGAAATCCTGATATCGGTCTGCCTGCTCTTACTTTTGAAGTGAATCAGACACCTATTGAAAAGAAGAAAGAAAAGTTGCTCAGAACAGTAAAAACGAAATAAAAAGTTTCACATTAAAATTTTCATCACAATTCACACAAAAGTCCCAAAAGTATAGGGCTGACATCGGCACTTTGCATCTCCGTCTCCTTGTCATTTCTGCCCCTCGTTATGCTGAGCTTATGTGAACAACAGCGTTCTGCAAAATGTATGTCATTATTGCACCTTTTATTCTGTCTCCTGTCAAAGGTTTTGGAAGTGGAATTTTACTTATAGAATAAAGGTAGAAAGGTGGAGTGAGAAAAACTGGAAACTGTTACAAAATGAGTTAAAGCTAAAATTACAAGTATGAATAACAAAAAAAACCTCATGTCTAGATGGTATTTTATGCTTTAAATCAACTATCATTTTATATTATTGTTTCATTTGCATGTAAGGAAAGAATAATGATGTGTTAGGGGGTCGTGGATCTACTAGCGTTGATAAAATACAAGTCCGTTTTGGATCATATTTAAGATCCTAAAACACAAGCAGCGTGTTGAAAGTGGCGTGCTTACTGAAGCTTATCACCAAATGTAGTGTGTTAAAAAGAGCTGTTGTAAGTATTGTATGTTTATTCAAATATGTGGAGTACACAGAAGGAGAATAAACCTTCATGTTGAATGCTAATAGAATGTGTGTCTCATCCTTTCTCTGCTACAGCATCACACGTTGAGGCGACAACAATCAATTACCCTCAGACCATCAAAGGCTGACGGTGCTAAATTTGGGGGCTCGTCCGGGATGGCACCTCCTGCTGGACTGGCGCTATCTATCAAAGAACCGAGGGATACTGATATCCTGTTTTGTGTGTTAGTAATACAAACGCTTTTTGAATATTACATATTTTGCACAACTGTGCAGCAATGAGCCTTCAGTTTGACACCAAATACAAAACCAGCCCATAAGAAACGTTACTTCTAATACAACATCTCCATCCAGAAGTGAGAGGACCGGGTTTGTCACCAGATGGTATGCCCTCTCAAGACAAAATTCAAGCTGAGGTGAAAAGAAGCAACAGAAACCACGACAGCCTAAATCCACAGGGGAACCACAGACTTTTATATCACAGATCTTCCTTCGGGCTTCTCTCCAATCGCTCTCTCTTCTGACAACCGGCGTCCTCTCAGGGTTTCTGCAACATCATGATTAAAAATATCTAAAAGTGATGAACCGTTGTTAAAAATATGAGTAGTCTGATTAGAAGAGTCTTCACAGATCAGGTTTAGTTGCAGGATGTTATTGCTGAGAATGCAAATGTGTATTTACAAATAACTGTGCAGGGGCAAGAGTGGCGGAGACTGTGTGTGTGTGTGTGTGTGTGTGTGTGTGTGTGTGTGTGTGTGTGTGTGTGTGTGTGTGTGTGTGTGTGTGTGTGTGTGTGTGTGTTAGTATTAAAAAACAATTATAAATAAATGTCAAAAAACAGCTGCAAAGCGTGGGAGGAACATAAAATAATGCGTGCCACCCGGACACTTTAGGAAACGGACCAGCGGAAAAAAATAAAAATGGCAGCTGCTTGTTTCTCAGCTTCAGCCATTGCGCATGAGATTTACTCGTCAGGATTAAAGGAAAGTTGTGTAAAATTGAAATAAAATACAACAGCAACACTCCTAACATGCTACAGCACCTTACATGTTTCCATCCCGGGTTAAAAGAATGAGCAGAAGCTGGTGGTTGTTCCTCCTAACCGGCCAACAATCAAGAATTAACAAAACTTTCCCACAACTCCAGCTTGTTTCATAAAACAACGGCACCACTTTGCTGCAAAGCTGAGGCAGCATGTATGCATGTTGGGTATTTGTTTTACATGAATAAGATAGTGGAGTAAAAGGTATTTGGTAACTTGAATTAAAAAGGCTGTCCGGAGAATTTCTTTTATCTGATGGCACCATCTAGTGGCTGACAAGCATATCACACCAAGAGTCATTCGATTCGGTTATTTAAGATGGCGACTGCACGTTTCTTGTTTATGAATGTGCTTCTGTAGCTGACAAACCGCTAAAGCACGTTGTTTTACAATTATTATTCTCATGGCATGTTGTGTTTTCATATATTTATAATTTAAAGACTTATTTGTCCGTGAAAAGTTAATCAACGCTGCATCAGCTGAGGTGCGTCCTTATCTCTATAGCATGTAAGCAGTAGTCTAATGCTATTGGTTAGTTCTGACCGGTGCTCAGTTCATATTGCACGGAGCTCTGCGGGGCAGGGGGCGGGCTTAGCAAAAAAAATGTTTTGCTTACATTATATCACAGTACATGATAAGAAAATCACTTTTACGGATTTTTGAAAACTCATACATAATTCCTGAAGGGGGAAAACTCCGGACAGCCGCTTTAATGTGTGCTGAATTATTTTAAAAGTATAAAAACGTTATGACGTGAGAAAAAAACCTTAAACTGTGGAAAAAATGCATCAAAAACTGTGGCAATTGTTTAATAAGTGAAATCAAAATCGTGATGTACGTAAGATGGCACACCCCTAGTGTGTGTGTGTGTGTGCGTGTGTGTGTGTGTGTGTGTGTGTGTGTGTGTGTGTGTGTGTGTGTGTGTGTGTGTGTGTGTGAATAAAATGAGTCAGCATCCTTCGGGGTTTATTTCCTTCCTCACTTAGCTGTGTAGGTTATTAGGAAAGACTCCTTGAAGCTATTTTCCTGGAACATGTAAGTCTGTCCCCCCCCACCCCACTCCCACCCCCGTGTGTGTGTGTGTGTGTGTGTGTGTGTGTGTGTGTGTGTGTGTGTGTGTGTGTGTGTGTGTGTGTGTTGAAGGATGTATCTACTGTGAAGAGATGCTGTGTGTGTCCGTATAGAATAAAAAGCAGTGCTCTGTGAGTCTGGAAATGAATATTAGACCTTGCTGAAACATCCCTCTTCACCATCCATCTGCTGTTTTTTCTCTTCACTCTCTTTTTTCCTGAGGCACAATGTCATGGTTGTTTTGCTCTAAATTACTTTCTGTCTAATAGTCGAGGCTGACGGTCCTAGCATGTAACATGAACACAAATCATGCATCATATATTGACCTCACCTCCGGTAGGTGACTTTACATCAAATCCAGTAGATAAATTTATATTGCAGAAAAGAGAGACCCGCATCTGTTTAAATACACATAAGGAAATCGCATGAGCAAACATATAAAAAACATCAAGGTTGATGCATACGCTGGGTAGAAACACTAGTACACTTGATTTTCAGCAATAGCCACTTACTGTGCCTGTGGCTAATATAAAGGCTAGCAGTTAGCTTTATTCAGTTCACCAACCGTCAATAAAAAGCACAAGAAAAGGAATTTAGCTTTTTCTGTTGGCATCATGGCAGAGCCTGGAAGTAAAAGTAAGTGAGTAATGTCTTTGCAGCAAAGAGCCAAAACCAGAGTGAACATTGGTGCAGCCTACACTCGTTTGAGTCTAAAGGAGGTTACCAAATCACGGACTAATGGTGACCTGGCTTTGTTGCTGTTGTTGTTTTTGTGAGTTTGTTTTGCACCACACATACAATAATGGGACTCACACCTTCCAAAACGTTTAGGACCAGTGAAACTGAATGTTTTTCTAAAGGTGCAGATAATGCAATGTTTCAGTCTGTTTGTTTCCATGCCTCCTCACATGTCAGGCAGTAATCAGTTTTTCCACCCCACCTGTGCCTGCTGGTTGCGCTGCTGCTTCTCACCTGTGTTCTGCTACATTTAAGCTCCTTCCACCAGCAGACATCTTGCCTCAATATTGACAGCAGTTCTATTTTGATCTCCTGGTTATGACCATTGTTTTACCCTCTGGATTTTGATGTTCTGTCTCACCCCTGCCAGACTCCACTGTTATCTCTGCTTTCTAGACATTGACCACTGACATGAATCTTGACCTTTGCCCTCAGCTCGCCCTATTTCTGATCATCTCACCGCCTGCCTCCTTTCTTCTGATCCCCGTTTTCCTTCAAACCTGAACAGGTTCTGCCACTGGATGAGAGGTGCAAAGAAACTCATCCTCAAATCTCCCGTGAGGGCTCTTAAGCCTCCTTTTCCATGTGAAAGCGTTGCAAAACGTACTTCACAGCAATTAGTTGCAATTATAGTGGACAGGTTTCTTTTCACCAGCAGCTAAGTGTAAAGTTTTGGACGCGTCCCAGAAGCGAAGGTACGCTATCATTACGTTTCGAGTCTATCTTTTATGCACTACGATTCTAAAACACATCAAACTCAGCAGTTTAGATCAGGCCAAACAAGAAATCAAAGCAGTGTAAACATCCGGAAAATTTCAAAATAAAAGTCACGTGCAGATAAATGTATATCATTTCCCGTGAAACCTCCGTAGCCGAGCTAAACAGAAAAGAAAACAAACAGCAGACCTTTTTGGACACATGCAGCCATCTTTCTCCTTGCTTGTTATTGTGTGGACTTGAAATCACGCGTGGTGTTGCAATTCTCCCGTGATTTTGTGACTTTGAGGGACCAGAGGCGTGGAACGCTTTCACTCCCGTTTCGAAACTTGAGGGTGAAACGCAGCTATTACATTACACGCCGCTTTCGCGTTCGCTGGAAAGGAGGGGTGAGGTTCCGTGTTCGGTAGCCAAGCAGCTGATACAAAGTTTCTCCTGAACGTTTGTGTGGCCAGTCTGTGGCTCCAACCAGCTTGGTTGAGTTATCGGGTCCTTAAACCAGCAGAATAAATTGATTTAATGAGTGGATCAGTTACTTTTTCACACATTCATCTTCTTCTTAGAGTATAGCATGGTTTTGATTGAAAACAGGGATTTGAAATGTTCATGTTTTCATGGAGGAAACAAAAGCACCAAGGCATTACAAGCCAGCAGCCTAGTATAAGGAAACCTAAATCAATCAAGTGCGGTGCTCCTCACATCATTCACTGCACCGGTGCTCGCAACAGCTGGAGGACAATCAAATGAGTAAAGCAGGAGGGCTGGAGCACTAAAAGTGAGCAAGGTTTTTAATAGGTGCAAAATCAAAAAACTACACACTAACGTTTCAATGCAAAATGCATCTTCGTCAAAGTTTCAAATAAATAACTGGCCAAAAATTTTTCAGATGGTGCATTCGGTATTTCAGGACATTCCAGCAGCATTACAACACATGCGTTGTTTCCCTGCTAAACCAATCCAAAAGGAAATAAAAATATTGAAAAGAGTAAAAGAAAATTCCTATTTCTAACAACCTTGAAGTAACGGTCAGATTAAATTTTCGAAAGCTGGCACACAGCAGGGAGCAACGATCACTATGAGTCACGCAAAGCTGCACCTAACGAACAGATTTAGAGAAGTAAATTTTCAAAATTGTTATTTCAGGACCTTTTTTGTGCAATTTTAATATTCAGTTTTATTTTAGGCCCTTTAGTAACACAACAAATGTTAAGAACAGTTGAATAAGTCAGATTAACTCATCACCAAACTCAACAAACAGAAACAGGAAGTGTCTTGTTCTGGTGGAGCTGCTTGGTAGAGTTTGAAGCCTCAACTTTTCTACTCCCACCTATGACTGATGCAAATTGTAGGAGGATTCTATTTTTCTCCAGTGATTGTCCTTTCACAAAGAAAGCAGCTGGTGCCTCGTGATATATGTGTTTAACAAGTTGGCATCTGTTGTCTGTTTCACAAGAGATGGTTGACAAAGCTAAAGTAGCACTTTTGCCCAATAGGGAAGCAAACAAATTCATCCAGCAGGTAGAAACAGCTTCAGGGGCTGCATGGTGGTGCAGTTGGTAGCACTGTTTCTTTGCAGTGAGAAGGTTGCAGGTTCAAATCCTGCCTGTGTGGCCTTGCTGCAATGGCGTTAGCATGTTCACCCCATGCATGCATGGGTTTTCTCTGGGTACTATGGTTTCCTCCCACAGACCCAAGAACAAGCATGTTAGGTTAATTGGTGAATTAAATTGTCCCTATGTGCAGAAGAAGAGAGAATGTCACACACATAGCCTGGCCTGCCAGACTCGCCCTCTGTCTATTCTACACAGAGAACTAGTCTGGTAACGCTCCCATTAAAATAACCCCACCCCATGAGAGTTCTCACCAAGCCAATCAGCGCTGAGCAGCGTACGTCACACACCGCGACGCTCAGTTTCTCAAAAACAACGAAGACGGTGTCTGAAGCAGAGTTCGCTGCGGCTCTTTCCTCTCTAAATGACTTGGACATGTCATTAAAACCACAAGAATTAGCGCTAAAAGCCTTTCTTCTAAAGAAAGATGTTTGCGCTGTGCTACTCACAGACATACGTAGACGACTCGTGGACCGGCGCTGCCGTAGTGGCCAGCTGCCATCTTAGATGGGTCTCCATTCGCCCCCAGTGCATTAATTTCTACTGTGGAAGGTGTTTACCCAGCTAAAAAACACATATCGTGTTGTCACCTTTACTTGCGCTAATGGAGAAACAAGTAAAACAAGCTGGGGTTAACTGCAGTGCAGCTCGGCGTGAAGAGTGCGAGGGATATTGTTAGCAGCGCTCCTTTGACGCCATTTTTGACTACAGTTAAAACTACAGCGTCGTGCGATACGTCGTCATTTCATGGTGCTTGCTGCCTCTGAGTATCCAGACTAGTCCTCTGTGTAGAACAGACAGAGGGAGAGTCTGACAGGCCAGGCTATCACACACATGCTCTGAAGTAAAAATGGCAGCCATAATGTTAGAGTTTGTGCAGCAGTTTTTCCATTCCTGCACGGTCGGAACCAATGAAATTTTGGCAAATTACTTAGAGATAAGAAAGACATTGAGAGATAAGAGAGCTCACATGTTAACAATGACCTTTGAATGGTGGCTGCTACCTACTTACTTACAAATGTAAACATGGATGCAGAACAGGAACTAGGATGGGTGGAGTTGAGATGTGAAGGGCATCATCAATTTCAGGATGTCAAGGCAGACCTTTGAATACCTCCTCAAGAATGTCATAGCACAATACTCTTCTCCATCAAGTCAATGACGTACCAGACACACTTGATGCGAAGTGATCATTCAGACTGAAGTTGCTTTCAAAAACATCAGATATGTATTAGAATTACTACATATGAAAGTGACTTGGGTTGGATTTTAAAGATGTGATTTGTCCTGTTCAGACCTTCATAAAAAACATCAGTGATGGGTACCATATGGTCAAAAAGTCAGATTTAATGCACTTTTGCCTACAGTGTGAACGCAGCCTATGGTGGACCTGTCCTGTAGGTACATCAGCTCCCCAAGACCCAAGTCATAAAAAGGCAATTCAGAAAATAAATGAGTGAGTAGCTGCATTAGTGTGGCTACAATAAAAAAGGATTACAATGTATTATGCAAATTCATAATTGACACTGTTTCCTTGTTGCTTTTATATTTTTTCCACAACCTAAATTACAGAATAATGTAAGTAATTCCCACATAAGAGGCATGTGCAGACTTAAAGCTTTAATCAGAGGCAGTTCACTTCTAAAAGTAAAAAGAATTCCAGCCCAGATGTGGTTGGAGAATCGGCTCATAGGTTGCTTGTTGCAACTTCAGGGTCATCCCTGCATTTTTTCTTCTTCAGTTAAATAAGAAGTGCCTCAGAAATGTGAAAGCTGCATTTGCAAGCTGTAGCTGTTCACAATTATATACTTTCAATGAGGCTCTGAATGCACAAACAAAAGCAAATCAATCAAAGCGAGTCTCGTATGGAGTGGCTGGAAATGCAGAGGAATGGAGCTCAGTCAAGTTTCAGTAACAATAAATGTGAAGAACAAGAAAGTAGTGCAGACCATTTAACAGATTTTTTTCTTCTCTTTTGTTTCCAATGTAAAGTATTACTTTGATGTTTAATAATGATGGTGTGCATAATGATTTTGGAAGTATAATCCACATTTAAATCATTAGTTCCAGTAGCATGTGCAGCTGCAACGTGAAGCTTAATCAGTCGTAACATAACACCTGAGCTTTATGATAACTGACCTGTATCGCGCCTTTCAGAGTCAGAGGACTTCAAAGCACTTTACACTACAGTGCATCATTCATCTATTCACACACACATGTACACACTGATGAGCTACATTGTAGCCACAGCTGCCCTGGGGCACACTGAATGAGGCGAGGCTGCTGATCACAGGTCCCTCTGACCACCACCTCTACAGTGATGAGAGGCACTTATTAGATGTTATCACAGACACTTGAATGCATTTTTGCTGCAAGGGGAAGTTACAGCCAGTTATTGACTTTAGGAAGTAAAATACTATTTACTTAAATAAATACAATTATGCTTAGGAAATGCCTCTTGATCTTAATCAGGTGATTTTTTTCTCTGATTTTGCCTTTTTTTGCTGACCTGAAACTGTGAGAGGGCAACTTTTTAAAACACTACACAAACAGAACCTTGTAGAAGAGAGAAGGACAAGAAATAAAAACAACTTTTTGAGTTTAAACAAGGTGTTCTAAAGGAAATAAATGGTTATGTTTGTTTTATTCTACTGGTTTTACATGAGTCTTTGATAAAATAGGATTCTGCTTTGTTTATAAAAGCTGTCATTTCCTTCAGTCCAAACGCAATACTACCAAAAAACGAAACCATTAATCTTTTTTTATTTCTTTTCAAATCTCTATAAAAACAAGTAATTAGGCTCTTGTGGTTTCTGACTCAGACCCATTTATCATCTCACCGCTTCCTCTTACTGTTTTTCACTGATTGCTTATTTAATGCTGTGGTCCTGCATTTGTATTCTCAATTCACTCTCCACACTAAGATAAATAATTAGGACTGTTACACTTCGTTCGTGGCCTTTCATTCATCCTGATTACTCAATGAGGGACAACACTGCAAAAACTGATTTTTCTAAGAAAGTAAAAAAAAAAATCTAATTTTATCTTATTTTTAGTTTAAAAAGATAAAAGAACGTTTTTTAGAAAAACAGCATTACTTAAGATAAGGTCAATATTCTTAAATATGATCTAAACATTCTTAAAACTAGCAAAAATAATCTAATATTAGAATTTACTAGCTACTTTAAAGAATAAAATAATTTTAGAAATTATTTTTTTCAGTGAAGGATGCATGTGAAAAATAAATGTAGTCTTATTAGACAGCAAATCAGTTGACAAACTGACTGGTGTTTACAGGTCTATAAAAACACACCAAGTCTCATTTTTAAGATATTTGTCAAACATCCCACCTTTCTGGCGTGCAGCCAACTAAACGGCCCAAACTCAGCACATCTGTGAAAGATAAGATGTGTTTGGGAAAATGATGATGTGCAGTTGCCATGGATACTCAAACATCAAACTGATAAGGATGCTGTTGAAGCGGTGACCCATGTTGCTATTATGTCTCATCACCTGAAGGATTTTCATTTCACAGAGCATCAAGCAGAATTATCGGCCGGTTTCACAAAGTAATGTTGGGTCTGAGTCAGAATCAGAGGTAGGAGTTCTGCTCTGGGCAGATGAAACTTGACTTCCACAACAGTTTAATCAGATGTAAATGACAATATGAGATTCTGTGACTAGTTTATAGTCTGTAAACCAAGATGTGGTCAGATTTATCTGGTTTCAGCAGCAGCTGTTTTGAATGAAAAGCTGTTATTAACCCACACAGTATGCTAACACCCAACAGCAGGCAGACACAGTCAGAAACTCTGGCAGAACACGCCAGATCAGATTCAGCTCGAGTCCCTGATCAACTAAAAACAGAACCAGAGGAGAAGATAAACACGTTTTACATTTACACCTTAAGGTTGAAATCTAAGTGATAAAACTCCAGCTAGCCATAGATTCAAATGTGTTTATATAGAAAGAGTTGTTATAGGCCTATATAATAAAAAAATAATAATACAGGAAAAAGAAAAAAATGAAATAGCTACAAATTAAGCTACAGGTAAAAGAACAGTATCTTGTATAGGTTTTTTAAAAATCAGTTTTTAATATATATATATATATATACATTTTTTAATTAATTTGAGGCTTTGTAATTAATTAATCTTGATTAATTGCATTTTAATCGTTAAAGAAAATTTGCCCCAAAAGCAATTTTTTAATTAAAAATAATGATGCAGAGAATCAAACAATAGACATGGACATTATTGTTGTAAAGTCAAGCTCTTTTCATTTCTAAAAAATGCTTTTAAATTGTATTTCAATTCAAAACATTAAACCCTCCCACTGGATTAGTTAAGGAGCTTCCCTACAATTTCATGCTTTCACCTGTCTGAAACTTTTTAATTACACTGAATGTCTGTTTAATTATTTACTATTTTAACTATTCCTTAAATAATTTGAATTTATGCTGTCACATTTCCTATATAATAACAGATTACTACTTTTATTTATTTACTTTTTAGATAATTTTATGCACTTGGCCAGCCTTTGGTGTGGTTATTAGGAGTGTTTTATGAAGCTAAACTTTATAAACCAACAAAAGAATTCACAGATTTCCATTTTTCTCATAACTGGAAGATGGAAGTTCCCTCCCAAGCGCCTATACTAGAGAAAAGCAACAGCAGTTGTGTTTTCTTTCAGTCTCTAAAGCTTCTTTGTGACACTTGACAGCTTAAATAAGCACAAAATACAATGTTTTAAGGTGCTTTGTTTGATTTGCTGCTTGTGTTAGAGCCCCCTGGTGCTGTATCGATCTAGGCCTGGAGATGCTCATTATGCAGAAATACAGTTTGATACAAGCACTATAAAATCTGTTTGTCAAAAGAAACATAAATGGGTTATTGTGAGCGTGACTACTTGAAGAATCTTTAGAAAAACATAAAACATCACTCGCCTAAGATGAAAATCATCCTTTTAACTTGACTGAAAGTAACTGAATGTTAAATTTCCCAGAAAATAACTTTTCACGTGTTTTCAATGCATTTCAAGTTACTTTCAAATATTTTCTATTCTTGACTTTTGTAGTTAAACAATAGAATAAAAAACCCTTTAATTGTATATGCAGAGCTCTGATTCAATAAGAGGCTGGCTCATTCAAGAGTAGACATCCGTTTAACAATAAACAGTTCCTCAGTGTTTACAGCAGCTGTGTAAAGCATTGTCAGCCTCTATGATCCATGCTCTGTTAATAAAGACAGTTTAGACTTTCATTGGCTTTGCGTGCCTGAGGTGCAGAAGATGGCTTTAAAAGGAAAATGTTTCACAACGTTATGAAGCTTTCATGATGCCCTCCAGCTGACGAGCTTGTTGACAAAAATCTTTTTGTTGCAGTATAAGAATATTTAGATGTCTGGTAAACCAAAGCAGTGAAGTTACTGAAGCAGCCTTTTTATTACATGCAACACTGTTGATTCCTCCTAAACAGACATCTTGGTTAGCATTTTTACTGCCAGAACATCTGAGTGCTCAGCATCACTGTTGCAGAGTTTCTGATTGAGTCACAGGAGTCCATGTTTGTTTTTAAATTGTTACAGCTGTGTTCTTTGAAGCATTTTGTGACCTCAAGGTCTCCCTCTGCTTTTAGTAAATGATGAAGTTGTTTTTTGCATGTTCAAGGTGCAGTTTGAAGTGGCTGGGATGAGTCAGTGCCTCCAAATCGGAGATCATGGTTTGAGGATGGAGTGAGAGATGGATTACCTATACAGTAATGAGGGGAAAGTTATGGTTTATCACAATAAAAAAGGACCTGAGCTGAAAAGTTCTTGCTTTACAGGTCTGTTAACATTCCAGTCCTCACATGTAAAATATGGACAATCCTGACCACAGGAACAAGATCTTGGATGCAAACAGCTGAAATGAGCCTAAGGAGTAGAGCTGCTGCTCCTCCACATATACATACTTATTTATCTGATCTGTCCCGGGAACTGCTTGGGATCCACCAGGAGGAGTTAGGGCTGGAATATACGTACTTGCTGTTTAATGACACAATCGTATATTGCAGTGTTCGAACACATCGCATTAATCTCAGGGGACGCGCCCAAACGACGCTTCAAATCAACGCGATGTCTTCGAACACTGCAATGTACGATTAACCAGTAGGTGGAGTTGACAAAACGAGTGAGACACACTCACCATGGTGACTCCGTCTCTGGTTTAGAGGTCTTTCACACCATCTAAGATACCGCTGTTGTCTTGATCTCTTCTATTGACGCCATGTTTGTTTTGGTTGTAACTACAAACCCAGCAATCTATCCAGTATGAGTACTCTACTGTGCCCCCTAGTGGAACACTCCAGTACTAAGTGCAGTGTAGTGCTGTGCAGCAGCAAGTATGTGAACAAAGACGCACCCTGCTGCCTGTGCCAATGCAAGGCAAGGCAAGTATATTCCGGCCCTTAGACATTTGGGTTTGTGTGGAGCGGTACTCTGTTGGACTGGACCACATATGGCTCTATCTGGCATTAATTCAAATTCTGGATATTCCCAGTACATCCTGGAACGTGTGTGGTGCTCCAACATTCTGCTGTGTGGTTTTCCTCTTGTTAAACAAGTAAGCAGTAGCTTATGCTACATTATATAAACATTACATATTGCTGATGTTGAAGCGGGCTGGGACGTGAAAATCTAAGGTGTCTAATGTCACATACACATGTAGCCAGGTTTTTGTAAAACCGGATATTTTTCCCCACTCTAGGAAAAAACATGTGTACACACCACCTTAGCAACATTTCCTTTGGGTACAAATAAAGTCTTTGATTGATTGATTGATTGATTGATTGATTGATTGATTGATTGATTGATTGATTGATTGGCTGACTGGTTGGCTGGCTGGTTGGTTGATTGATTGATTGATTGGTTGATTGATTGATTGACCTTGTTACAGATAAAAAAAATCTAGTGCCAAACCTGAAGGTGGCAGTAGTTCCCCAGATTTGCTGAAAAACATTTCTTGTACGTGGAATAACTAGGTGGCAGGCAGGGAATACCAATCCTTAACGCCGTCCTTTGCCCCTGTAGTTTTCTATAGACCAGTAATAACAATAGGTGTCAGAGTGTTGAGTCATCCATTTTTATATCTATGTGATATTTAAAGTATTTTAAAAATTCACAATTATTAAATCGTGTCAAGATCTTGAGCTGATTTTGTGGTTTTTTCCTTTGCTTTTCGGTTCTTTTGGTTCAGTTATTCCTGCATCATCGCCTCATTTTTTCTCCTCTTGTTGTTCATTGCAACACTCACCTGTTCACCATCAGATTAAAGATCCAGCGGCAGTTACTCAGTAATCCTCCTCCTGCACAAAGCCTTTGTCTTCAATCATTGTCAGAAGCTGCTGTTTGCCTCTATTGTTTTCACCGGCACCCCTGTGTTTCCATTTGTTCAATCTTTTTCTTCTTTATTTGTTTCTTGCCACGAAACCAGCCATTTATTTTCATTATTTTATGTTTTTAGTTTCTTGTCAGTTCTCTGCTTCGTTGGTCTGTTATACAGTATAACTCCTTGCCATTACACTTTGTAGTCTTCAAAAAAGTCTTGATCAATCGGTCTTCACCCAGCAAACATTGGTCCGATGGCAACGTCGTCTCCACGGCCAAAAATGGTCGTGGTAGGATGGCTTAAATTGGTAAAAGAAAATGTAACAGAACCTTTCCTAAAAATCCATTCAGATACATTTGTACATGTCTACAGTAATCTGAGGTTACATGTATAATTGTTATTTTGACAATAAATTACGTGTAGTTCAACATATAGCATGTTGTTAAGAACTAACCACCCTTTTGTTAATTAAACCTTTTGAACCGTCCCTGGACACCTTTTTCATCACCATGAATGCAATAATAATAATAATAATAATTGGAATAATAGGCAAAACCAGTGACTCAGTGTGCAACAAGAACCTCTGCTTTGGGAACACAATACAAAGGAACTAAGGGTGTTTTAAAGGTTGAACATTGAACACGGACAATATGGTGACACCTAGTGTTTAGAGGTGGTATTGCAACAACATAACTAATTTTCCAGCTGTCAGGGTGTTGGTTCACTGCTGATACGTGAAGTGACCAACCAGCACCACGTCCAGTGGCGAATCGTACAGGACGATTTCTACTAATAAGTTTATTTTACTACAGTATTTACCATTAGAACATCTTCTGGGCTCAGAATCAGCTGCTTGACTTGTCGAGTCCACTATTTTACACAATCCCAGCCTCTGACTTTTTACCACAACGGTGCCCTCTAGTGGCTGGTAGATATAAACATAAACCCAGTGTCGTGCCCGTCAAAATAAAATTTTGATTATTATTTTTTTTAAATATAGCTTTTAAAGGAAAAACTGTACATTCATTCTGCACACCTCTAAACGCCCTGTGCAGGTATTATTTTTTTTTAAATATAGCTTTTTATTCAAATGTTCCATATTCCACCGTTAACACTTCCATAGTGCTGCTTGGTCATGTTACATATATATTATTATTTTTGTGCATGTACAATAACATTCAATGCTACAACACTCAAAAATTCAGTGTTTTCAACCTTCACACTGCAATAATATTTGAGGTTGACCACAGTAATGGTCTCAAAGCAACCAACGTTCATGAACGATGATACAGCTCCCATTTAGCATACCCAGAAAGCTAACGGGGAAATGATGTTCTTGACATTTTCTCCTGTCCAAATGTTCAGAATAATTACAGAGAGCACATCACAGAGCTGTGTGGTTGTGAAACAGAAATGAAATTCATGTGGGATGCATTTGTTACTGGGCCTTCCCTGGATAATTGGTGACAGTTTGTGGTTTTGGAACGAAGGCAAAGAACAGAAGCCTTATTATAACATCTGTAGACAAGTAAATTAAGCCTGAAACACGCGGGAGACCAGAGGAAACTGGAAAAAGCCCCCGCTCGTTGCTAAAGTTAAAACATTAATTTGCTCGAGCCCAAACATTAAAGTAGATGAGTTGGAAATAAATGCGACTTTTAATAAGAAAATTTCCAGCTGGTGTCATAAACTAAAAACAACTTTTAACAACTGCTTTGAATCTAATCCATCCAGATGGTGTGGATTATTAATGTAGATCCTGTTTCTATTTACATCAGGACTTTATTGTTTGGTCTAGTCTTCATAAAGGCGTGTAGGGGAGACAATTAGAGTTCCAGTACGCTGAAATAAATCCGATCCACTCCTCTGTGTTTGCACCAGTGTTGCTCCTCGTCACAATCTGCTGAACACAACTGTAACTTCAATCACTGCAAGAGAGGGGAGGATGTTATTGGGTAAACGGTTTTCTGATTAAAGTCTCAGTTCATTGCTTCATGAGGTACAAATACTGATTTCATCACAGCGAAGTGGAGCTGTTGCTTTCAGGTTTGTGCTCGATGTTGTTTCTAAACTTGTGGTTAAGTTGGAGGAAACAATATGTCAGACTTGTCTTCATCTGTGTTGAACGATGAGGCCACCTAAGCATAAATGTCCCTTTAATTCTTTGTTTTCTCAGAAATAGTGTCGTTGCTGCAGCTCAATAAAGAGGGTTTTATTCTTTATGATGCAACCTTGGGTGACCAAAGCAGACATTGATGATTCAAAAGTAAAAGTTGGTGTATTGATACAAAGGCATTAAGTAGAAAAAATGATATGCTGAATGTACAATTCCTGTTTATTATTTTACTTCAGAGAAATGAATCAGCCCAGTGTTCAGTTCAGAGAAAAGTCTGTTATAGAAAACGGAATTAACAATTATCGGGAGGTTTTCTTGCATGGATGGAGCATGAATTTTAGAATTGATCCATAATACATGAATGTGTTAATGCACAATGAGCACACAGATTAGACAATTTAGGGAAGCTTAGAATCAACCAGCATGGTTGGGTGCAGCAATGATCTAAAAAAGATAAAAATTAAATACAAAAAAGGTTGCATTGAAAATTTCTATATTTTACGTGTTTCTTTTCAAGTTTAACATAACTTTAAAGCTAACATGTATGTTTAAAGCAACAAAGGAACTGATGTTTGCATTAAATCCTGATCCAGAGGTTTTGTTCCTGACATAAATTTGAGTAATTTGAGATAAAGCATCTGCTAATATTGATTCTGAGTTTGATATGTGCATTTTTTTTGCAGATGCACAGTCAGAATCAGCTTTATTGGCCAAGATCGTTACACAAATAAAGGATGTTGGCTTCTGCTTCACACGCTCACATCACACAATTAGTATGGATAACAAGAATAAAGGAAACAATAAAACCACAAGAAAAAACAAGATTTTTTTCATATATAAATGAAAAAGCAAGGCAATAATGAAGTCTGAGGTAGTGCAGGATGCTTATAATGTTAGCCTCCTACTCTGGCTGTTAGCTGTTAATCAGAGAAACAGCCCGGGGGAAGAAACTGTCACTGTGGCGGCTGGTTTTTGTAGGAAGCGCTCTGTAGCGCTGACCTGGTGCTAAAAGATTGAAAAGATGGTTTGCAGGGTGTGTGGGGGCTGCAGAGATGTTGGCTGCCCTTTTTCTGACTCTAGACCTGTACTAGGTAGATGGCGGAAAGATCAACCCCAATGATCTTCTCTGCAGACCAGACTATTCTTTACAGTCTGGACCTGTCCTATTAAGGGGTCCAGCCAACCCACACAATGATTCAAGGATTCAAAAGTTTTATTCGTCACATGCTCAGTCAAACAAGTACAACTTTCAGTGAAATGTAACCCTAAGTCGCTCCATAGACTGTTACAATCAACACAAATAAATTTAATACTGTTCTAAACAAACACACAATATATGTACAAGCAGTGATTGAGGTGCACGAGCATGTAGGTGAAAAATAAAATATAATAGTACTCTTGAGTCAGGAATATACATGTAAATGTTCAGGTGTATGTGCAAAAAGATGATATGGAATGAAGGGTAGGCTGATGGATGCGGACTGGGCCCTGAGATCCTTAGGAAACAGTCAGCTGGTAGAACCCCGGGTCAGAACCAAACAGGGTGAAGCTACTTTTAGCTACTATCCTGCACACAGATGGAATCAGCTTCCTTATGACCTCAAATGTGCCCCAACACTAGTAACTTTTAAATCAAAATTGAAAACTTTCATGTATCCATCTACTTACAAATGAACATTTCTTATGCTGCACCTTCTGCAATTAATCAACAATCTAAAACAGAACTTTGAGCCTCCAAAAAGCATAAGAATTTTTTTTCCCCAGGAGCCCTGATACAGGCCATTCTAAACCCCCTTACTCAGGCCTTCAGTGAAATGAGCTGTTGACCCCTCCCACTGGGCCAGGACATGCTGATTGGTTGGTTTCCCCAGAAGGCCTCAGACACATGCAGGTTTGAGGAGGCGTGGCTCCCCCTTATGACGTGTTAAGGAAGGCTTTCTCAGAACAGGAGGTTTTCTCTCACCTTTTTCAACTTTCTAATTTACATAAAAAGTAGGTCACACACGGCTTTGACTTTTTGGCATGCTACTGTTGACCACCCAAGCTGTCTTATTCAACAACAACAAGGAACATGTTGGTTTACATTTTAGGTCCCCTTTAACTTTGCTTTTTATCTTATTCTTACATCTAATTTTATTTGTGTATTTAAATTAGATTTTAAAATCTGCTGTTTTATGTTGTCATGTTGATTTTAATGTTTTTTTCTTGCTGTTCTTGGTCCTGGAAAGCACATTGAATTGCTTCTGTGTATGAAATGTGCTACATCAATAAAGCTGCCTTGCCTTCTTCCTGTCAATGTGTATGGACCACCTCAGGCTCTGTGAAATGGAGGTTCCTAGGAACTGGAGACTGTCCACCGACATGCTGTTGTTGAAGATGGTGGTGGTGATGTAATTTGTGTCTATGGTGTTTTACAGAGTTTCTGTTTTCGCTTCTTCGTCTTTGTTTTCTTCTTCATTGGCTCTGTCCCAATACTTGCACTGTAGCCTATGGTTCTCTGCAAAGTGCACTTGGAGGAAGTGCACGAGAGGCTTTGAGTGTGTAGTAAACAGGTATTCATCATCATCGTCATTGGCTGCAACTTCCTCAGTGGGGGTGCCGGTCACTGTTTGTGTTAATTTGCTGCTTGAAATGACATTAAAGTGAAAATAAGTGATTAAATTGTTGGTATGTTGAAAATACACACCAGCACTGTTATCAACGCTCATGTAAAGCATCTTTCCAACAGAGAAACATTTGATTTTAAATACACAGTAATAAAAAAAAATTAATATTTCCATCATTTTACTTGAAAGTACAGATGGGCACTTGCACAATTTCTCCGCCTTTTAAAAATTCCCATGCAGCAATGGATTATGGGTAATATCCAAAGTGAGGAGATGGACCATTGGAAGTGATCCATCCCTTCTGTCCTTCATAGTTTGTTTGTCCTCATCATTCACTACAAGGGTGTTTAGATTTGTACTCTTTATGTTGCTTTCTTCCAAGGTTTTCAGTTTCACAAACAGTCATCAAAGCTGTTTTCTTTCATTTCTCCAACCTCCTGTGTCCTCATCTGCTATTCAGTCAAACTGTCAGGGGACCCGGTGTTTACTCGTCTGAATGAGTTTATCAAACGTTTATTTTGAAGCTGGACTGTGTGTTCCAGGAGGTTTTCATCCCATTATTCATCAGTTTCATCAATTAGGTGTCAGCTTCTCTGTAATTTGTTTGTAGAAAGCAAACTTAGTTACTGAACTTTGTAAAAACATTGTTTACTTTGTTAAATGTCTGCAGGCTGGGAGTATCTCCTGCTTTGGCTTAATTAAAAAAAATTAAGAATAACCATGAGACTTCAGATTAATGCTGGTAATAACCTCTTTGCATACTCGGACGTCTGTGAGGCAGTTTTCCTGAGCTGGATGCATGTCAGAAACATCCTTCTAATTAGATTTTAGCTACTGGTGTAATAATTTCAAGTTTGGAAAGCCATTTTCAAAAGCATTCATCATCCATTAGCTGTTTTCGCTCATCTGAACTTTCTGGGGTCCATGTAATGTCTAATGCTTGTCTGCCACTGCCTGTAACAAAAACGGTAAACTGAATTAATGAAATGAGTTCATAAATAGCTGAAGTTAATTAACAGCATCCTTCCTGTTCTGCAGACGTCCAGCATCTGGTAGGACGATACAAACTCTTATAAAGGTTGTTAATTGAAACTGATTGTCATTAAATTTAGCAGATGCAGACAGTCTGATTTGGTTTTATGTCAAAGAGACAGCAGCAAAGAAAAAACTTTAAAGATCTAATGAATAGTGGATGAAGGTCTGGATTTGTTTTCCTGTGTTGGTTTTTATTTGTTGAACTGAATTTTCAAAGCTCTGTCATCGAGTTTATCACCGTCAGTAACTTTATTCATAAAAACAAACCAAACCTGTTGGAGTTTGCATCATGTCTGCCTCAAAAATAGACTCTCTCCTGATTTCTGCTTCCTGTTGGAATCTCATGACAGACGTTACTGTCAGATACAAGCAGGGAGAACCAAATGGAGGCAGCAGAGTAAAACAAAGATGCAAACATACAGGCAGACAATTAGGAAAAAAGGTAACAGAACAGATTATACTTGCATAACTATGTACACACGTATAAATGTCGAGTGTTGGTCACATCATCATTAGCCAGAATAGTACAAATATTCAATGACATCAATGATTTTGTTTTGCTGCTTTAAATAAAAAAAGAGATAAAAGGGGTTAGCAATAGATAATATTGCCCAATATGTCACGGTTCCCACTCCTCGACTCCCCAAAGACCTCCTTTCACCAGATCTCACCTCCCTACATCACCTCCTCTTCATACAAACACAGAAGTCACACCCACAGACAGTCACTCAGTATCGTTTCTTCTGAATCAAACTGAGTGTACCAACCTATCTATCAACCACTTCCATCTGAGCCAATCATCTCATAAGTAAGTGACTTTACTTGCTTTCTGGAGCACATTCACGTCTCGTTCCCTTTCGGGTACGTCCAGGCACTCCTAGATCAAACCGCGTGTCACGTCTCGCCCAACGTTAGTTACGTCCACGTCTGGGTCAAAACACACGCCACAGCTCAACTCCCTGTTCACTCCCTGACTAAGGCTACGTTCACACTGCAGGTCTTGATGCTCAATTCCGATTTTTTGAGTAAATCCGATTTTTTTGTGTGGCTGTTCACATTATAACTGAAGTATGACATCTAACTCTCTCCAGTGTGAACGCTTCACGGCCCCAAAGCGACCCGCATGTAGCCTGGCAAGCCATCCTATATTTGTGAATATATAGTCTGGCCACGAACCATTGACTGCTCTCAGTCGTGAGGCGGGATCTACGGTTGTCTTTCAAAATGTCAGCACGCAATTGGATAGCGCTAGGACCAATCAGAGTAACGAACAACGTGACGTAATCACAACGACGGTAAAGCGGGACCTGAGCGGGACCCACCAATGGCGTCAATGATTTCTGTTGTTTTTGTATAAAAACATGTGAATATCAGGTGTACTGGGACATTGCACTACTTTGTTTGATAAAAATAAGAAGCCGCTAAGTATATCAGACAGACTTACGCACGTTGGAGTCTAAATAATCCAATGTTGATGACAAAGCCGTTTCAAAAGAACGTGGCTCCGGCGCTGCCGCCATGTTGCTTGGGTTCGCGGCCGCAGCGCTGACGTCATCGGCTACTCCCGCTCTGTGATTGGCCCACAATATAGAGCGCTGTGATTGGCCCAACCAAAACTATAGCGAGTTGTGATTGGATAGACACAGCAGTGGTTTGTGCTGCGAGGGTTCCTATGAAGCGTGCCTAGACCAAACTCTGCAAAGCAAGAATTGGTCTAGTTCACTAGGCTAACCCGCATGCGCAGCAGACAAGAAGTCACGGTCAGAACCAGGAGGGGTGGAGTCGTGATGTGAAAGCCTTAGGGCAGCAGTAGCTCAGGAGGTAGAGCGGGTTGTCCAGTAATCGGAAGGTTGCAGGTTCAATCCCGGCTCCGGCCAGAGAATGCTGCTGTGTGTCCTTGGGCAAGACACTTAACCCGCCTTGCCTGCTGGTGGTGGTCGGAGGGACTGGTGGCGCCAGTGCTCGTCAGCCTCGCCTCTGTCAGTGCGCCCCAGGGCAGCTGTAGCTATGTTGTAACTCATCCCCACCAGCGTGTGAATGTGTGTGTGAATGGGTGGATGACTGATTGTGTTGTGAAGCGCCTTGGGGGGTTGTAGAACCCTAAGAAGGCGCTATACAAATATCCATCCATCCATTTTCTCCCGCTTATCCGGAGTCGGGTCGCGGGGGCAGCAGCTTAAGGAGGGAAGCCCAGACCTCCCTCTCCCCAGCCACTTGGGCCAGCTCCTCCGGGGGAATCCCAAGGCATTCCCAGGCCAGCCGAGAGACATAATCTCTCCAGCGTGTCCTGGGTCTTCCTTTGGGTCTCCTCCCGGTTGGACGTGCCCGGAAAACCTCACCAGGGAGGCGTCCAGGAGGCATCCTAATCAGATGCCCGAGCCACCTCAACTGGCTCCTCTCGATGTGGAGGAGCAGCGGGTCTACTCCGAGCCCCTCCCGGATGACCGAGCTCCTCACCCTATCTCTAAGGGAGAGCCCAGCCACCCTGCGAAGAAAACTCATTTCGGCCGCTTGTATCCGCGATCTCGTTCTTTCGGTCACTACCCAAAGCTCGTGACCATAGGTGAGGGTAGGAACGTAGATCGACCGGTAAATTGAGAGCTTCGCCTTTCGACTCAGCTCTCTCTTCACCACGACAGACCGGTACAACGCCCCCATCACTGCAGATGCAGCACCAATCCGCCTGTCGATCTCACGCTCCACCCTTCCCTCACTCGTGAACAAGACCCCGAGATACTTAAACTCCTCCACTTGGGGCAGGACCTCGTCCCTGACCTGGAGAAGGCATTCTACCCTTTTCCGACTCAAGACCATGGTCTCGGATTTAGAGGAGCTGATTCTCATCCCAGCTGCTTCACACCCGGCTGCGAACTGCTCCAGCGAAAGCCGGAGATCACGTTCTGACGAAGCCAACAGGACCACATCATCTGCAAAAAGCAGAGACCTGATCCTTAGGCCACCAAAACGGATCCCCTCACCACCTTGGCTGCACCTAGAAATTCTGTCCATAAAAGTTATGAACAGAATCGGTGACAAAGGGCAGCCTTGGCGGAGTCCAACTCTCACCGGAAACGAGCCCGACTTACTGCCGGCAATGCGGACCAAGCTCTGACACTGGTCGTACAGGGACCTAACAGCCCGTATCAAGGGGCCTGGTACCCCATACTCCCAGAGTACCCCCCACAGGGCCCCCCGAGGGACGCGGTCGAACGCCTTCTCCAAATCCACAAAACACATGTAGATTGGTTGGGCGA
>SSNS01000091.1:0-26922 GCA_006937985.1 Aphyosemion australe
AACCCTGGCAAGTAAGAGGTCAAAAAGATGAACGATTTTGTGAAAAAAATGAGGATTTGAAGCATTTTCCATTCATTTCAATGGGCTGAAAAATCGCAGAAAAAGCTGAATATCTCGGAAACGGTTCAAGATATCAATACCAAAAGTCATAGCCGGAATGACCTGAACGAGCTGAACGGTTTGATACCAAACTTGTTGAAATAGCTGAAAAATTGTTGAAGAAGAAGCGGTCCAAAAAAGTGTACGGAATACGGAAGAAGAATAATAAAGAGAAACAGGAAAACAATAGTTTGAATGCATACTGCATTCAAACTAATAATAAAGAGAAACAGGAAAACAATAGTTTGAATGCATACTGCATTCAAACTAATAAAAGGCTGTACAGTAAATAAAAAAAATAATAAAATACATATATGTGTTATTTGCATATATGTGTACAGGTGAAACAGGAAAAATTGGAATATCGTGCAGAAGTTCATTTATTTCAGTAATTCAACTAAAAATGTGAAACTAATATATAAGATAAAGTCATTACATGCAAAGCCAGATATTTCAAGCCTGTGTTTGTAGGGATGCTCGATACTTGCTTTTTTACCGATATCCGATATACCGATATTGTCTAACTCTTAATTTCCAACACCGATATAAACCGATATCAATATATAGTGTGTCCCCTTCTCATAAAAACATAGAAAACTAAATCGTTTCAGGTTGCTAACATCACATTTCTTCTATCATACATGCTTAAACATTATCAGTGTGAAATGGCAACTACTTCAATTTAAGTTATTAACAGGAAAAAGTGCCATGTTTAGTCTCCAACAACAGCTGAATTACATTCTCCCTGACAAACGATATGTGATGTCTTCAGGCAAAAAATTATTATTAAGTTCATGATGGTATTGTGGTACTGTTGGTACTGTTATTCATTCTGCTGTGGTCTGCTGGGGTGTAGGCAGCGACCGAGACAGGAAGAGACTGAACAAGCTAGCTACCAAAGCTAGCTCGGTTCTGGGCTGCCCACTGGATTCTGTTGAGGAGACGTGTGAGAGGAGGATGCTGGGGAAGATGACCTCCATCTTAAGAAACCCCTGCCACCCACTGCACTCCACTGTGGAGGTCATGGACAGCTCCTCCAGAAGTAGACTGAGACACCCCAGATGTAAAACTGAGCGCTATCGAAGATCTTTCATCCCCTCTGCAGTAAGAGTGTATAACTCCTCAGTTTAAGCTGTACTGGTATCATCCTGGTACACAATAACACCAATGCAATATACTTGTGCAATACCGGATTCAGATTGTCTGTCAGTGTCTCTTACAGTATGCTGCATAGTGTTGGTACCAAGTTTGTTTTCATCTTTTATTTGTGGTTTTTTAGTGATCTAAGATTACAATACTAGATTACTGCCTATGTGTATATTACAATACTAGATTACTGCCTATGTGTATATAGATGTATCCTTGTTTTATCTTTCTTCTAATTACCCTTTGAGTGATGGTGCTGCTGTGACAAGTGAATTTCCCCACTGTGGGATCAATAAAATCTATTCTATTCTATTCTATTCTATTCTATTCTATTCTTCTATTCTATTCTATTCTATTCTATTCTATTCTATTCTATTCTATTCTATGGTAATAAGTTAGATTAATAAGTTAATAAATAGTACAAGTAAATTCATGTTAAAAAGGTTTAAATGTTTTGAAAACAGATCAAAGTGAGACATCCCTGTTACAAACCATCTTTGTGCAGAAACGCAACAGTGTGAGCGCTCTCACCTCAGACCTATCTGATGTATTTTTCTCCGTTCACATTGTTTACATTTAGGCAGAAGCGAGAGAATAAACAACTCATGAACACGCTGGATGTGCTTTATATATTTGTGCCTTGGAGAACATTTGTCTTTGTAACTATTGATGTGTTTAGGGCAGTGGTACCCAACCTGGGGTCTGGGACCCACCAAGGGGGTCCCCTCAAGATTGCAGGGGGTCCCCACAATTTTGTCTGTAGCTCAAAGTGTCACACTCTAATCAGCTAATGAATCCAAAACAGCTGCAAAGGGTTCCTGAGCCTTTAGATGGTCTCTCAGTCTAAGTTGAGTTACTGAAATAAATGGACTTTTGCGCCATATTCTAGTTCTTCAACTTTAACCTGTATCTTGTGTTGATTCTATTTAGTTTGTTTTAATTTGTTTTTAACTTTTACATTTTTTTGTACATGAATGTGTTTTTATCCTTTGCCCTGTTCATGTATCTTGTGTTTAGCGCATTGGTCATTTTTACAGTTTTAAAGTAGCCTGGAAAGCGATCCTCTATATGTAAATATTGTAGCAGCCCTGCCCGCTGCCAGGCGTGGCAGTGGGCGCAAAGACTTCTGGGAGTGGGTTCGGGGTTATTTTATTCATGTTTTCTGGTGTTCTGTTTAGTTCTGTTGGTTAGTTTTAGTGTTGTTTATTTTTAGTTAACGTTCAGTTAGTGTTCATTTCATGTTGTTTCTGGCCGGTGCCCGTTGGCACCGGGAGTCATGTTTGTGTGTTCGGAGGTGAAGAGGGGCTGCTGAGCAGCGAATAAAGTGTTCTGTGTTTGCTACTTGGTGACTCGTTCTTGCCGCTGCACAACACACCCGCTAGATGGCGTCTGAAACCGCTACAATATGTACCTGCAGAGCAAAATCTTTCTGCTATTGCTACAGTTGATCTAGATTTCTAGACTAATTTTAAAGTGCTTTATAAATAAAATCGGCTTGTCTTGGATTGTTTTATTAATATGGAAAACATTGCATTAAAGGTGTATTTTCTATCATACTATGCAAAACAGCTGATGCATGAAAAACACTGATGTTGAAGTGATTGAAATTGGTTTCTGACATGCTGTCTCTGTGACTGATTGGTCAAATGATGCTGCAACAATGTTGTAAACAAGATAGATTCCCCTCCTTTCTCCGAAAACTGTTTATTAGCAAAACCTACTGAACCCGACCACCCCCACCCCCACCACCACCAAAAAAAAAAAAACTCTGGATCTACGCAATTTTACGTGAATGCACTATTTGGCTTCAAAATGGCAATTTTTGCCAAAAAGCAACAAGTTTGCAGTTTTGTACAGGGACAAGACAAACTTTTATATAATTTCACCAAATACTATTTCCTTTTATTCTGTAGTTAAAAACACCTGAAATTTTTATTCCACAAAAATCCTGCGTTTCTTCACTTTTAAGCTTCTCAGCCTTAGTCACCAATCCACAAGCCTAAACCATTCACTTCCAGGGTAAATACGCCCAAACCCACCTCTTCATTAAAACTCATCTTCAGGCCGGTTATGCAAATCCATGCAAACATCGACCCATAGAACACTTGCCCAAGGCCCAAAGAGTGAGGCCATTCTCAAACAGCATCAGTCGATCAAACATCAAACGACCTCCTTTGACATCCGCCGAGCTCAGTCTAGAGTTTGCATACAGCGGCTGAAACTCCTCTCAGACAAAAGAGCGCTGCTTTCTCATTGAGAGTGCGACAGAGTGACAGAGAGAGCAGTGTGTTGACAGAGAGGATGGAGATAGCAGATTGGCTCATGTCTCACATCTGCCCTTCATACTGAGGCTGCCGGTGTGGCAGATTTGGAGAGGGATGGAGGTCGTCCTCAAGTGGGTTGAGGGCAGGCCGAGGTCAGTGCTCCGAAAAGCAGAGTGATTAAGAGCTGGAATTAAGAGGACAGCAGCAAACATCAAAACAGAAGGAGAAACCTATCCATCTGGTGAATCGAGTTGGGTGAGATTAGGTGTCGTCTGTGTACTGTATTGTGTGTGTCATCCCCCACCTCAACGATATACAGGCTGAAACAGTGAGCTTTGCTTCTTTCAACAATCACAAGACCTCCCTGGTTAAAAAAGGGGCACAGCCTTCTTTAGAAAGGTAGCAGTTGTTCTGATCCCATGTATTTGTTCTCTGGGCCAGATTGCTTTGAGCACATTAGCATGCAAATAACGGCTGAATCCACCTTTGAGCTTGAACAGACATTTCAAAACTCTTCGAAAAAAAGCAGATTTCATACAAACGGTGCTAACAATTAGAAATTGTGGGTCCTGTTTTGTCGATTTCCTTGCATTTGTCTAAATAATTTTCCATTTAAAATTGATTGGTTTACTCCCAAAATGAACTGGATCTTCTTGTCTGAATCACAAGTCAACACAAGATTTGATTCCCCACTAAACAAATATTGAAAAATGTGGCTAAGGTTAGCATAATCCGATGCTCACTGCAATAAAAGACCAAAAGTTATCTTTGCCGCAGCTTTACATTTAACGATGCCTTCTTGTTATCTAGCTCTGCCTTCAGGGACGCGTCTGCCTCCCAGTCTTTCAAACTAGTTGCATTCTTTCAGCCAAGGTTCGCACCGAGGTTATGGGTAATTGCAACAGCTATTTTACATTTCAATCGGTGTTATAATCTCCAAGTCCCCGTCTTCCCCAACACAAAAACACTGACATCCCCCTAATTCAGCCATTTAGATGTGATAATAACGGGTTTGCCCTACAGTCTGCCAGCATCTCTGACAATGCTTCATGTGACACTTTTAAGAAAGAAAAGTACATCTTAGGTTATTATTAGTCAAAAGATTTGTTTTACGACTTTCTCTACTTGTACCTTTGCAGTTTAAATTGAATAAATGTGATTGGCATTTTCAAAAATCCCATTTCTAAGGGATTAAGGTTTGTTTATGCTTGACGAATGTACACTCCGCGCGGAAATGAGACGCGCAGATGGAACGTGCGTCGGAACTTGCAGCGTTTATGGTTCCTTCCTACCTTCTGCGGCTTGTATCTGCTGTGAGCCTATATTCTCCCAGACTGTAGGGGGCGGCATGGGGCTCTACGGCATCCATCCATCATTTGTTTTACTGCTTCCTCCTCTTTTCCAAGTGTGACAGCAATTTCTGTCCACAAATTATTAACAATATTTTGATCACGGTGATCTTTATGGGACGAATCATAGAGATGTTTGTATTTACGAACGTCTGCCAGTACGAGCTCTTGCTAGTCCGCCATGGTTTTCCACAGTCCCGCGTGGTTAGAAAATCTCCTAGGTGCGCGGTGCGGAAACTTTAGGCTGCGCGGAGGGGCGTGGTTGCTAAAATGACATAATTTGACCGCGCGGCCCTCACAGACGCGTCAAACATAAACCAACCTTTAGGGTTATAGGGTTCTAAACTCCTAAAAGATGGCTGGTCTGCATGTTTTGATACAAATCTTCTCATTTGGTCATTTGGCTCTAGGTTCTTCCCCTCAGGTCTTCTTTGATTGGACCACTGTTCTTTAGGTAGAGTAGGAACTCTTGGCCCTTAACGGTGAAGGACGTCAAGCGAAATTGAAGGGTCCTTCATTCTTTAAGTTGGAAGATTTATTTTTATTTGTAGCTGGAGGGGAGTGTTTATCTCAAAGCTATTTGAAGAATGACCACTTAACAAGCCCCCCTTTCTCCTCCTTAGTTCGCCAGGAGTTTCCTCCCAGTAATGACTTTGTCCCCTTTCTCCCTCGTGCAACAATAAAAACCCTCTTAGACATAACAGTCTGTGTGAATTAGCATGTCCACAGTGGAGAGTGGGCACTGGGGTTAGACCTCCACACTTTACAGTCTATCAGGCCTAACTGCTCGGCCTAAAGACCCATCTTTTTACATTTCAATAGAGCAACTCATTAGCTAAATGGAACTCCCTCTTTCTTTCTGCACATCGCCTCTTTGTCACCGGGCCACTCTTTGTCTCTTCCAAATGATCCCACACAAGGCCCATTTTCTGGTTAATACATATTTACAGCCATGTCAGGGTTTTGTTGGGATCCTGTAGTTTTATTTAGCAGGCCATCACTCTAGACACCATAAACCCATTACCAGGTCATTTAGGGTAATTGTCTGACTGTATAGTTGTTGTGTTTGTGGAGCTCCGTGAGTCAGCATCTTTGCAGAGGACAGATGGCCACACAACACATTATCGGGATTCCCAGGGACAACCTGATGCATTTGTAAACCTGACTCACATTCTGTTTCCTAAATGTCAGATGGACTGTAGCTGGAGAATGCAAATGCTGCACAATTTAACACATTTCTTTGCTAGATCTAATTTTGCACGAAGAAGCACCACTGTCTGTGAAGTATTTGTGTCCAACGCAGCAGCAAAGAGAGGGTGTTTGCATTTACAGTAGCTTTGTGGGGGGTAGGGTCATACCATGTCCTGAGTGAACTGAACAGAGACAGCTGTGATACCACCTGAAAGGAACACGGAGGCGGACAAAAGAGGAATCCCCCGGTCAACCCCCGAAAGACAAAAGAGACAAACCACCCAATCATCTCACCATCTACAATGGTCAGGCTCCTGTAACAAGCAGGATCAGAGGGATCTGTGAGCGGCTAGTAAGACCACAGGTTTCGGTGCGGGCCATTAATTCCACTCCTCTTAACACACAAATTAATTTCACTCACATCCAGCAGCTCAAAGCTTCCAGATAAGAAAAGGGCCGACTCCAAAACCAAGATTAAAAGGTGAAGTAGTGAACCCTCGACTGAGAGGAGCACAGAGCAGATGTTGGTAGGCATGAAGAGTAACGAGATGATAAACTGCCCGGAGATACTAACTCACAAATGACACAGTCTACTAGATAATTAGGACATCCAACATTTTTTAGTCTTTAGTTATTGTTGAGATTGTGTGAAAAGTTCCATTTGAGTAAGTCAACAAAAGAAGATAAAACAAAGAAGGTAACCAAGCTGAAAAAGGTTCCCCTGCTGTTTTTTTATTTGAGCCAACATGAGCAGCATTAATGCTGCTATAAGCTTAAAGTAGCCAAACTAAAGCGGTAGCCAATTGTTGGAGTTAAACCACCTGCCAATAGCAGGAGAAGCTCCTGAGCTACATGACTTGTCCTCCTCAGCGGTACCGGATTAGAACCCTGGAGTGCAGACATCCTCTTGGCTCCCCTCGTCCTGTGCTTTAATGGCTACCCTGCAGGGAAATGTGATTTCTGTCTGCAAACAGATTTTCCCCTTCCCCCTATGAGCGAGGAGACACCATACAATAACCCCATAGAACAGTCAGCCTCGGTTTATCTGGTTCAATAAGATCAGAGCATATAGTAAAAATGCTGGGTTCCCCATCATATGCACCACAAGCAAATCTTTAAATGAGCTCTCATTAAAAGTTTGTAGATCTGCTGCATCTGCAGCTCCAACCTGGTGAGCTCAATGTTCACTAGAGTTTTCAATTTTTAAAATTAAATATATCTAGCCTCTAAAATGCCCTAACGTAGATTTTAGAGAATATCATTATTGGGCTGCTTTACCTAACTGACCCCCCCCCTCCAGAAAAACACCAACCAGTCTCAAACTCGACTTGAACTATCCACAATATTTAAACGATAACGTAGCTCCAAATCATGATGACCTTTATAAACCCATCTAATAGCCTGATGTAACTGTGTACATCCATCCATCTCTATAAGCTGGCACATACACGAAGGCTGACAAAGCTTTGCCTGTGGGCCAGTGTTGGAGAAGAAAGTGGTGACCTGGATCTAGTTGATGACTGATGCCCCACAACCAATCGATTTGCTAGTGAGGGTTAAAGATAAGAAGCTGGACCCTAAGTCCATGACCTCCCAACCATCCATCTCTGTCCTCATCCTGAACCGTTGGACGTTTTGCACTCAGTTTCTTCCATTAAAGTCTCCTCTGCAGACAAAAGCAGGCAGATGCTGCTATCTGTCCAGATTGGCCTTTTAGGACATGGAAACCACACGCACCTCCTCCCTCCCTCTTTGCAGCTTGAGGACTCTGGCTCATTCCAAAAGAAAACAGAAAACATAATACCAACTCACCCCTTTGAATGTGACAGCTTCCTGAACTAAACTTCCCCAGAGATGAGTAATGGGATCTACTGGCCCATGTTGAAAATGCTTTAAAGACAATCCAGGGGTTTTGAAACACAACACAAAGACCAATTTCATAGTGAGGTCACTATGGACTTTGTTAGAGCCCTTTCCCCCCCGCACAGAAAATTCACTTTTTAAAACCCTTTAAGTCAGCAATATAAACTGAACTGATGATAAAGAAGCTGAACGCATTATAGAAACTATAATGCACAGAGAGAGAGAGAGAGAGAGAGAGAGAGAGAGAGAGAGAGAGAGAGAGAGAGAGAGAGAGTATCATCAAATAAAAAAGTAAAATCAAGCAAAACTTGTGGCTATAAATTTTTTCTGGAACCTTCCTGGGAAATTTCAACAATTTTTAAATTTGTCTACATTTTATATGAATTTCCAGGTAAATTTACGAGATGGTTTTTATGCTATAATAATATTCTTTATTGATCCCCTCGGAGCAATTATTCTTTGCATTTGACCCATCCCTAAGGAGCAATGGGCTGCCATTTGTATAGCGCCTATAGGAACCCTAATGTGCCCTAATGTACCCTATGTAGATGTTTCAGTGTCTGTATAAACTAAATCATGTGTTGTCCCACCAATCTGTTCTGTGGGGTACCCCAAGGCGCTGTGTTGGGTCCACTCCTGATTTTACTATATATACACCCTCTTGTACAGATAATTGATGCTTTCCATGCTGTCTCCTATCACCTATATGCAGATGACATTCAGCTGTACTGCTCCATTAAAGATTCTGAGCTCTATAAACTGGCTGAACTACTAGAGTGCCTATCAGCGATCACTAGCTGGCTAGAAGATAACTTCCTTCAGTTAAACTCTGAAAAGACTGAATGTCTGATCATTGCCCCTGAGAGCATGGCTCCTCTG
This sequence comes from Aphyosemion australe, assembly GCA_006937985.1. Lineage (NCBI taxonomy): Eukaryota > Metazoa > Chordata > Actinopteri > Cyprinodontiformes > Nothobranchiidae > Aphyosemion > Aphyosemion australe. The sequence goes on from SSNS01000091.1 coordinate 8,792, forward strand.
ATTAGTCAACAACTTGGTCATTTAGCTTCTGCCGTCAAGTCAAACTTGAGGAATTTTGGTGTTTTTGACCAATCAATGAAGGTCAATCAAAAACACTGGTCAGAAACTGTTTTTATCATTTGACAAATATCTCCAAACTGCAAATGTTGGTGTTACAACATTAACTTGATCTCTCCTGCCTTTCCTCCCGTCTAGATTACTGTAACACACTTTTCACATGTTTTAACAAAAAAGCCCTTGACCGCCTTCAGTTGGTCCAGAACTCTGCAGCGAGGCTCCTAACTGGAGCAAACAGAAGAGCTCACATCACTCCTATTCTGATGTCTCTGCACTGGTTACCCATTAACTTTAGAATTCATCTTAGAATTCTGATTTTAACTTTCAGGGCTCTACATGGCCAAGCTCCTCCTTATATTACTGAACTGTTAAAGTCTTATGCTCCAACTCGAGTCCTCAGGTCCACAAACCAGAACCTCCTAGAAGTTCCAAAGACCAGATATAAAAGTCGAAGTGATCACTTCTTCCAGGCTGTTGCACCCCAACTTTGGAATGAACTTCCTTTATCCCTACGTGTTACTGACAGTCTGGTCACCTTTAGAAAACAGCTGAAGACCCTTTTATTTAAAGTTGCTTTTAAATCTTTTGTGTTTTTCTTCTTTAACTTGAATATATAATCGTCTTTTGTTTTATCATTTTATATTTTTATGACTTTGTGTTTTCTGATTTTAATTTATTTTATGATATTTTGTTGTTTTAAGATCATTTTATGATTCTATGATTTGTTTTGTTGATCTTTGTAAAGCACTTTGTGGTTCTCTTTCCGTGATAAATAAAATTTACTTAGGAACCCTTAAATTCTGAAAAATATCTTGTGTGAGTTCAGATGAAACGTGTCCAGGAGCCATTTTTTTCCTCACGGTGTTCTGTGATGCAAACTCCTCCAGATAAAATTCACTCTGCTGTTTTCAAAACCAAATAACACTCGGCTCACTCCCCTCACAAGTCATTTGCCTAAGCTGCTTGTCAGCTGGATGCATTTGTGTGCACTGAGAGTTAAACTCCACAGGGCATACAGGAGATGTTAATTGTGTTGACTTGGATGGGGTCCCTCAGGTGGAGGGGGGGGGGTACACACCTGTATGAATGCCTGCAGTTTACACAGATCCAGGAAGAAAATCACCAGCACATCTTTTATTTATATCAGCACACAGAGGTTCAGGCATCACAGGGTTTGCATCCTGCAGAGCCTTTCTTCGATCAGTCTAATGTTTGTAATTATGCTACCAGTGTGAACCTTCTGTTATTAACAAAACAGAGGTGGAAACAAAGGGAGGAAATGTCAGCAGGAGCCTGGCTCTGGGCCTTCACAGAACAACACATACTGATTTAGTCAGAGCTGAGGCAAGAACCAGAGGTTTACTTATGTAAAAGGGAAAAGGTGTCGTATTCAAGACGATCTAATTATGGCACCTAAATGTATGTAGCTGGTGTTTATTAGATATGTTGTTTCAGTTAAGACACTGTTTTGATTCTGCCCCCAAAATGTCCAAATTAAAGATTTAAGGAAGCTTTAAAGTGGCGATAAGTTCAAAAAAAGCACAAAAAAGTAGCATCTGTGGCTGATTTTGGAGCATCTGAAGATACTTCTGCTTGTTATGGTCAGTAGCATCCATTGGAGTGGTCAGCGTGGAGAATTCAGTGTGCTCCATCATTCTGAAAGCTGTGTCCAATTGCATTATGCCAAAGCAGCAGGTAGCCCTGGCTGGCGGGGTCGTAGCTCTAACGGCCTCGCCCCATTGGCCCAAGGGCTCCGGCCAAGGTTCATGGGTCAGAGCCTTGTCCGGACACAGGCTTGGGTCTCGGCCAATGGGTCGACGTGGTCAGTGGTGGTGGACAGACAAATGATTTATAGAGCCACTGGATGGGGAGAATGCCAAGAGGCTGCACCTAAATCTGAACGGATTTTCTTTAAGCTCTCAAAAGACACAATATGTTGATTTTTATGCAAACCACAAATGGTTGCCTCTTTTCTTCAAACATAAATGGTCTAAAATGAGATGAGATTGAGTCATCTTTGGTTTTTCTTTTGCATGTTTCCCCTGAAATCTTCTACTAATGAACAAAACCTGGGTTAAATCCCATCTTTGGAAATGTGGTTTCTATACCAACTGTTGCCAAATGTGAAGTCTGTCATGCTGTCGCAAACTGTTAATCGCTTGCCAACATGTTTAAGTCATTCCATCAATTGAGGACATTTAAGAAATAAGTTTAAAGACTCAAACTTTTTCTGATCATGGAAGACAGGCAAGCTCTGATTGCCCTGAAGGGCATTTTGTTCTCGTTAGGCTATTGTGAACAGATGGACCTCACCCAAATCAAAAAAGTCATTTGTTTTCTCATGTTGGATCATTTTAGGCCTGCAGAGACAATGCAAACAAATCCTCTTTTAAAATGATCTCACAAAAATCAAATCAAGAGGACGTTATGTTATCCAGGACTCGCTGATGACTCACTGCGTGTCTCACTTAACAAAACCAAATGAGAAGAAGTTAAAACGATCAGCTAGGCTTTCTTCATCTCATCACAGAAAGTAAACATTTGGTTTTGACACCACACAACATCAAGGGAAGCAGCTGGCTGGCCCGCACTACAAATAATGTAAACCATGAAATGAACAAACTGCGTAACTCTATATGGTCATAAAGACAAACTATTGAGCAACATTCAAGAAGCCATAAACCATCCAGTGACTAGTGCAATGGCCCAGCATGTGGTTTATTTTTGGTGAACACATAAAGGTCAGGCGGGAGTCCAGTGGACGTATTCTCTGGCAGAACAACCAGCTGCCATTTGAACGTGGGTGGACGTTTAGTCACCGCTGGCTTGAGAAGCTAAGGCCTATATGGCCATGACACCTTCCTGCCCTTTCAGCTAATTGTTTGTGGGTTGCTTTTAAATTTATTGACAGTCTTGGTGATATACTGCTTCTTTTGTGCAGCGCTGCTATTGTGACCAGCATTAACCGTGGCTCCGGCTTCCCGGCTCTTGTGCTTTGCTGCTGACCAGAGGCCAGAGAGCAGCGTGATGCCCAGTGGGAGTGCCCTCTCCGTGGGCAGGAGAGAAGACCTTTACAGGTGCCTCAGCTCCTCTCTTAGCAACGCCCTGCTGCTCAAAATTTGTTGTCCCCCTGTGGGTGTCTTTCTAAACTTGTCAGCCGCGGGGCCCCTGATGAGAGATTTGTTGATATGATAACTCAGTTAGGCTCCAGGATGGATGACACGGTGGCAGAGAGCAAGTCTGCAGCTCCCAGGGAGGCGCTGACTCTTCTCCTTAACCTCTCCTCGGGAGACCGGCATTTTAAACAAGCCAGGCATGTGGCTCCCAAAAGCCCCCACTTAGCCTCCAGTAATCATTCTCCCAGGCAAATCAGGACAGTTCTCTAACTAAGCAAAGACTCATAATCCAGCTGATAACTTAAATATAAACTTTAAATTTAGAAAACCCACTAATTAAGAGCATTAAATGCAAAATTTCCCCATTAGGTGGATTCATCATCCAAGACGACCCTTTTTTCCACCTTAAAGCCCTAATTGGTCCGGCAACATTTCCCAATTAACTCTAAAACAGCTTGATGATCACTGGAAGTTTGCGCTGGATGTTGGCTAGCAGCTTAAGCTAGAGATAATCATACAGTTATAAACTCGGTAAATTAGTAATTAATTGTAAGCCTTCAAAGGTATTGCTTAGGAAGGGATATGGGATGAATCCCAGGTATTATCACAAAAGAATGATGTGCTCCCGACGCTGGAAAAATCTCTGCTCAGTGGTGTCAGCGTGGGTTATATCCTGAACTCTTTTTACCCGGTGGTTAGGTTTGGAGATCCAGGGTGGATTTATATCAAAAGATCTGTTCTCCCTTAGCGAGGCTGCTAAAAGCTCCGTTATATCCGTTCAGGTGTAACAGGGTCAACCGGCAACCTCTGGAGAGTTAATTACAGATAAAGCGTATGTTAATAGAGAGGCCTCGCTTCTCAAACACACATTTGCTCCAAAGGTTTTTGCAAAAATGTCTTCCCGCTACTTTTTCTTTTTTTGAAATCACATCCAAATCTTATAGAAGGAATCGTCTAAAGCAGGTTTTCTCACAGCTGTTGTAGAATCAGCATCAACACGACTTAGCAGACATGCTCAGTGACAAGAAGACAAGGATGGTGCACATGTAACGTACGTTAGGCAGGCTTAGGTGATAATAAAGGGGACAAATTATGACTTTTTTAAAGCTATAATAGTTCTATGGTCAATAGCCGAGTTTCCACGATAGGAAAATTTCTGAGAAGGGGAAAATTGACCGGGAGATCCTATGGCTTAGTCCTGTCAGCTGTTGTGTCTCCACACAGGTTCAGCCCTTTCAGAACTTTGCCAAGACGTCAGAGTATTGCGACTGCTTCTGCAGTGAGTGATGTCACTTTTCAGCGCCAAAAAGCCTACACGGACATTAATAACAATAAAAGTTTTATTCTGAAGAAGTACGGCGTAATTTATTCGAGTCGGAGGACCGGGTAAGCAGCTGCGTGATGTAGAATGTGGCGTTTAATGACCAGAAGAAATGGTGCTTTCAGCTGGCCCGTTAAAGTGGAGACAAACGTCTGCTACGTAGTTCCGGTAAAATTAGCCTGAAGTTCCAATAGTGTAAAATGAATGAATTTGAGCCGACCAATCAGGCGGCAGTGAGTCTGTTGGACTGGTTTCAGCCCAAAGCACGCCATCTTGGGAAGAGGGCTGAAAATAAGTCCGGTTGCGTGCGGAAAATCACCGGGCTACCCGGACATGAACACGCCTTACTCTAATGAGGAGCCAATGCTAGTGTGTGAGTGCCTATGGTTCCTAAAACACTGACAAAACATGGATGGACAGGTTTTTTTATGTTTGGGGTATTTATAAAGGCAGTAGAGACCCACATGGCAGCACAAACTGATACAAAAGGTTTGTTTTGCATAACATGTCCCCTAAAGCTGCACTTGTCTCTCTGAGCTGTTCTCCTTCCCAGTAGGACTAATATTTCACACGACCCTCCTCCATCTCACACGTTCAAATGCTTCGAAGCAAACCAACAAGATAAACTCAACATATCAGGTCTGACCCGACATCAAAGCTCCGATAAGGGCAACGGAGGGTTAACTTTTGATCCATGTTGGAAAGGAGCTGGAAAATCTCACGAGTGCCAGCTCGTCACCTCTGAACCGCTGCAGGAAGGGACAGCGTGATCCTTCCCATCTGTTCAAAGGCAGAAAGCTCCTGGGATGAAGCGCCGAGCTAACAGGGATGCTGAGTTCTGTAAATAGGATCACTTAAAATGCCACAGTGACACATACAGGTGAGAATGAAATGTCTTATTCTGGTAAGAAAACAGATGGGTGCTTAATCCTCCTTTAAACCAGTACTGGTTATGGAGGAGAGCTGGTCCTAATTTAACATTTGGATCAGCTTACAAATGTCAAATAAAATGCGATTGCTTTTCTACAAGTAAGATATCCATCAGAAAGTCACATCTAATCAGTTTTTTTCCTGTTAACACTTCTGGTTGATTCATTATTCACTAATTTAAGAAGTCGTCCAGTAGCACAGGAAACATTTATAGCATGAAAAAATATTTGTAGATCATCAAATGTGTTCAAATCAACAAATTAATCAAGTCATGAATCTGTGACCGAGCAAAAAAAGGTCAAACTGATTTTATTTTTGTTTAGTTTCAGACAGACGTTTTATTTTTTAAATGTGTCCCTTAAGAATCAGTTTTCCCAGCAAAAACAAAAGCCTTTTCTTATCCTCAGAGAACCAGTTCGGAATTAGACACTGACTCCAGATCAGCACCATCCAGCTAAAAGGGGTAAATGAGTTAAAAAAGACAATCCACTATTCACTATGCCATGGGGAATATTCACTCTGAGCTATAAAACACATAAAACCCTCACATCTGGATGCCTAAAAATCAGAAGCTCCTGTTTTTGAAGATAGAGGCTGGTTTACGAGACGAAAACAAGGTTTTGATTTCTGAGTGACCTCCGGCCCTGAACAGGGTGAACATTAGACAATGACTGGTTAATGTGCTCTTGTTATCAGAGGTCACACATGTGATGGAGGAGAAAACAGTGACACCCCCCTCAAAAGGGGTCAGACAATTTAAGATCTCTTTCAAACTGAACATTTATCTTTGCTTTAATACAAAAGCAGGTTTCTTTTAGAGAATTCTGCTTTATTTTGGTGAATAATTACAAACCTGCAGCCCTGTTTTACAAAAGTCACCAAAGATCAGTGAGTTTAATAAATCTAATGACGTTTTTTACTTTGGTGGATTAATCTGTAATCATTTGATCATTTGGGAGATGCATGCCTGGTCATGACATTTAAAATAAAAGTTGCATCAAAAGTAGGGACGTAACGATTCACTCAAGCCACGATTCCATTGCCGATTTTAAGTTCACGATTCCGATTTTTACGATTTTTCACAACAAAATGAATTTCAGTTATTTTATGACAAAATAAAAATTTTTTTTTTACAATTGCCCTTTAGTCCTTGCTTCAAATTGTAACTTTCTATTGTCTTACTAACAAAACCTAACACTGAACAAGGTAATAGCGGTAATTAAAGATGATATGGAAATGATCACAAATCTTTTCATGCTCAAAAAAGGTTTTAATGTCATCTGCATTTAGGTCTCTGACAGGCCGTTGTGAATCGATTTTCTTTTTTTCTACAACGCTGGATATTTAAACTAGTTTGCACCGATTTTAAATCGATTCTCGAAGCATCGTTACAACCCTAATCAAAAGTGTTTTCACGCTCACAACACTTGTGGCGTAACAAGTGACGTTAGGATGGATGTCATCGATCACCAGCAGCATCATGAAAGGCAGAAAAACCCAGAAATAAATGAATAAGAACTAATATTTAATCTATAAGAGCACAAATCAGATGAAAGTTAATCCCAGTCACTGGTGCTGAATTCACTGCAGCTGCGACAGGACAGAAAGTGAACATGTGCTACTCATTTAAACCAATTTGTGCCGTGCACTATTGATGGATTTACAAGCCCCCCACCACCACCACCCAAACGGTTTTTTTAAAGCACATCTTTGGTTATTTTTCCCACATTGTCTTTAATGTGTGACTTAAGATGTACTCGTCAACAGTTCCTAATAATTAGAGTCTGATTATAATTAAGAGTTAATAAACATGAAACTCTTGGCAGCGCTGCACAGATTAACGATAAGCTTCTTGTTTAAAGAAGGAAACCAGCGAGTGCCAACAAAGACGCTTCAATCAAAAATCAAAGAGCTTGAACAGTTTGGTGATTGTAGATGCAGTGATTATCATGGAAGATAAAACTTTACATTTGCTTGCAGAACAAACCTATGAATGCATTCCCTGACACATCACTAACTCACGTTTGAGTATTTTTGCTTTTATTTTTAAATTGCTCAAAAGTATTTGAACTAATCCAAAAATAAAAACAAAAAGAGGTAAATTCAACTAGATAGGGACTGAATGTGGGAAACATGCAGGAATAAAACTGAATGTTTCACCAAATCAAGTTAGTTTACTGAATGTTTTTCTCTAACAGTTTTTTTAATCCAAATGGAAGTTCATAACAGACAGCAGAGCACCCTCATCTGGCTGTTTGCACTTGAAAGGTTTGAGAATTTAATTTCTCTAAAATCAACCAACTTTTCACTATAAAATAGGCGGCTGGATTTTATTTTGACCCCCTTAAGCTCCTAATTCAATGACCACCTTAAAGCCTCAGAAACCCTCCCCTGGCTTTGTCTCATTGTTTTTTTTAAACTAGCTGTGACTTCAGTCATAATTCATCTGAATGTTGATTGTGAGGAAGCAGAATTTGGAAATAAGACTGTTATTGTGAACGAGTGACAAATTCACACGGTTAACGGAGTTTGTGAGCACAGTCTGGCGCTGAATGTCATGCATGACTTTCTCACCTTTCTTTCTGCAGCAGCAAGTGACTGTTTCAGCGAGTACTTCACAGACGTCAACACCGATGAGTGCTTCTGACCAATTCAGCCCGCTGTCATGACCTGCTGGTGCAAGCTACACGCAGAAGCTGAAACTGAGACGGCACTGGGGGGGGGGGAAAGGCCACGGGAATGCGAGTTTAACATGCATATCATTCGAAATGGCGGATTTGAAGTCTAGCGCCAGCGTGTTGCAGATTTTTTCTTGTAAGCTTCACGTAAAGTGTAAAAACTATGCAGTTTTTTTTTTGTTTTTGTCAGAATGTCTTCGGTCACCCTTAAAAACATTTTGACGTCTGGGAGAAACTAAATTGTGTTACTGCAACCCATTTGGCCTTTTTGTGTAGGTGTTTCAGACGTCTGATCACATACCTCCATTCCTGCCTGCAAATGCAACAAAATCCCCCCAGAAGGGCCTGGATGGTAGGATGTCTTCCTGTATCAACTAAAAATCCTAGTTACTGGAAATGGGTAAAGATGAAATCAATTCGGACATTTTATCATCTAAAATCATTTTGGATGGATCAATCTTTCAGATCTACAAAAGTTATGAAGGAATACGGAAGTAAAACTGCATTTTCTCCATCTACCTGTTCAGCTTTAACAAGGATCATCAGTTTTTAATGTCAGTTTTCACTATTGCAACATCTGGGTAATTTAACCAGACCTTCATGGCATGCTTGGCTTTAGTTCATCAGGCCGTCCAAACACGACCATTTTCCAGGCCATTTCAGGGACCAACCGAGTACCTGAACTGAGGTACGTACTTGGAAACGGAGTCGCTGAGAGGGACTTGTGGTTAACTCATGCCGGTTGTAACTCAGTGGGAAATGATATTGGCAGACGTAGCCAACCAGCACTTGTAAAACTTAACTACTACAGCCGATAAATGCGGTGGAAATCCCCTACAATGGTGTCATTTACGCCACTTTGTAGTCTCGTACAGAGCGGCGTAAAAAACACCGTTTGTTCTGGTCATTGAACGCCACATTTTACATCACACAACTGCTCTCCCCATTCCCTAAACACCCTAAAATATGGTGTACTGTGACAGAATAAAACGTCTTAAATGTTATTAACGTCTACGACCGTGGACGCCGATTGGTGTCATCACAATATGCTGCATTAGCAAAGTCCAGAAATGGCTGATTTTGTGTGGAGACAACAGCTGAGAGGACAGAGCCATCGTGTTTTTCCTGTCACCTTCCCCCTCCCAGAAGTCCTAAAGTGGAAACACGGCCATTCTCACACATGCAGGCCCAGAACAGCCAGGGACAAACTCATGGTTAGCTGAAGTTTTGTCTCAGGCGTGCACACATCTGCTGAAAACGCACAATAAAGCAGCAACAGTCCTTATAGCCGAATTTAAACTAAACCATCTTCCTGCTCCTGCCACGTCCCTTTCCATGATCTCTGTTGTTAATGAGAGCAGAGCGAGCCGTTTCAAAGCTGCGTTTAGGAGTTTAGCTTTTCATATCGTCTATCAAAGACATTTCAGAAGTGGGCTGGCTCTTATTTAGTGTTCGGATGGCAGAAACTGTACTGCAACAGAACCTAATCACACACAGACAATAATATACTTCCCTCTGCTTCAAAAGAGCCCCCTCCCAACCTAAAAACATTTTTTTAATGCAACCCAACAAGAGGAGCCTAGAGAACAACAAAGCAAGTTGGTGAATCAAGTGCAAATGTTTATATTTCTTGTTTAGATGAAAACAAAATGATGTCTTCTTTTCTTTAAACAAGTCTGACCAAGATTATCTACCAGACACCAAATTCCTCTCTGAGCAAATTAAAAAGTTCTCGTTACCAGAGAGACGGTGTCTTTCTGTGGTCCCATCAACGGGAGGGTCAGACAAGTTGAGGCTTGTCCCAAAATGGACACATGTTCTCCATTGTCAGGCTAACCTCTTCCCCAGCCGGGAGATCAATGTGACCCTTCAGAAGTCACCCGCTCGCTGTCGAAGCTTAGAGTGATGTTTTAAGGAGGTGGGGGGGTTGAAGAGGGGGATGACAGCAAATTATGTCGAGGAATCTCATCTGCAGGACTGCATTTTAATATCAGAGGAGGTGTGAGTATAGGGGGTAATGTTTAAGAATCGAGACCCCCTGAAGGCACGATCCTGCAGGTAGAACCAGCTGGGAACCAATGAGAGGCGGCAGATGTGGCTGCTACTGTAATTTAGCAACTGTTGCATTGTGAATGCAAATGTTATTTATATGAAAATAGTTACAACAGTGGACTGGAAATCGCTAACTCCAGTCTTGAGTTAAAGGCATCCACGAGGAGCCAGATGTGGTCTGGAGTTTGTTTGGGTGCAGCAGGTCTGACGGACAGCTGCCCCTCCTCGAGTCCCGGTCACTGCAACTGCTGCGTTTGTCGGCCCAGCTGACACGTGTTTCTCTTTTGTGACCTCATGCAGCTGCCTCCCAGTCAGAGCCCCGACATGCAAGCACATCCATGACTCCTACAAAGTGTCCTGACTTACTCATGAAGGGAACGTGGAGTAAGTGAGTGTGTTTAACTAAGAATGCGGTGAGTCAACCTGAGGGGGCTAGGGCACAAATAGGCAGTACATTATTTATTAGCGGAACAAGAGATGAACATTTTGTAAAAGGCCACAGAGGCAGAGAGGATTGATTGGCAGTCAGAGGGGGGCAGTGGGTGGGCATCTGTCCATCATCCAGCTGTGCAAAACCTGGGGCACACCTGTGCACCTCTGCATGGGGTTGACTGACTCTTTTAATAAGGGGGTCAGGACACAATAGTCTGAGGAGTAAATGGAATGGGGATGCTGCTTCTCTACATATAAAAGGCCTGATGTCTCCCGTCATAGATCACCTCAGAGATAGCAGAGCAGGTCGGTGAATCAGAGGCTGACCTCATGCATTTTATGGCCCCATGTTGGCTTATGTTATACAACTGTTAATACACCAAGGAGTAAAAACTGTAATTAGGCTCAGCAGAACCATATGGTCACATTGTTTTACACTGAGGTTTTACTATCTGTCCATAGGTAACACTTAATATTCCATAAATCAAAGTGACGTGACGTCATTGACTTCCATCACACACAGCAGTTTGTAGACAACCCGAAGGTTTAGGGCTGGAATATACTTGCTTTTTAACCTCGCATTGGCGCAGGCAGCAGGGTGCGTCTGTTCACATACTTGCTGCTACACGGGACTGCACTGCATGTAGTACTGGAGTGTTCCACTAGGCACATGCCAGTACTACATGAGTACTAGTTTCTAGGCAAATTAGAGTACTCATGTAGTACTGGAGTGTTCCACTAGGGGGAAAACTAGAGTACTCAGACCGGATAGAGAGCCGGATTTGTGGGTACAACCAAAACAAACATGGCGTCAATAGAAGAGATCAGTAACTGGTTCATTTTGAGATCACGACAGAAAAAAAAGACAGCAGCGGTATCGTAGACAGTATGAAAACCAGAGCATGGTGAGTGTGTCTCACTCGTTTTGTCAACTCCACCTACTGGTTACTCGTATATTGCAGCGTTCGGATGCGTAGTGTTAATTTCGGGAGACGTGCACAAATCAACGCAAGTTACACGTGGCAGCCATTTTAAACACGCGTACGCGTCGTTACACAGCAAGTATATTCTGGCCCTAAGAAGTACATCAGTTATTTTAACACTGTCCAGTAACGCACAGCACACTCTGTAAAAAGCTCATTTCAAATAACACTTCATGTAGGAATTAAACACTCCTTCTGGGTCGTCACCCCGCGGCGTTCCCACTCAGCAGGCAGATTAAACAAAGGAACTCATTCACTGGCCGCTGAGCACGGGCGAACAACTGTACGACAGGAGTAGGTGTGGGAACGTGAACCATCCATCCAGTCCACATCTGCAGCGCACTTCCTCCCCCATAAGCTGAGCGGGCAGCTGCAGTACGGTAAACTCCGCCGTGCGGCTCCCTCCTCCGTCAGAGCACTTTCCCCATTGTTAGGATGAAAAGCGCCGCAGCGGTGGTGGCCCCAGTCCTCAGGAGCGATGCCTGGCTGGAGCTTATTATGGTTGGGCTTGCCCAAATAAACACACCGGGACCTTGCAGCCACAGCTGTGGGCCTCTCCCTGGATGACCTCCTCTCCTTTGAGTCCTTCACTCACAGAGGGAAAACAAGCGGGAAGGAAAGAGACAACTAGCCCGAGCCAAACCTCGCAGAGGTTAGAGGGGCCAAATGCTGCTTATTATCAGAGTCAGGTCTTTCCCACGCCTGCAGGCCTGCAGCCGGCAGCGTGCCCGCTCGCCAGAAAAGTGTTTAGTTAACTCATCTACAATCATCCTTCCTCCAACAGAGGGGGATAAGGGTGGGCTTCTCGCTGCTGAGCAGAGATGAAAGTTTATTCACCAAGTTTTTGTGCAAAGGCTGTCAGGTTTAAAACTGAGGAGGTCGGAGGAATGCAGAACGCCTTCCTGCTTTCAACTTGCTGCTCTGAGAGTGGATGAGAGTGTGAATCTGGAGTTTGACAGCTGAGTAAATTGGACTAATGGGCTGAGCAGACCGGGACTGGAACGAAGGTCACGCCGTGGCTGCTCCTACAGCCACGCTTATGGGAAAAACGCTCCAAACTGATTGTTTACTGCAAGAGACAAAGAGATTCATGCAAAACACACCCACACACTGGTAAATAAATATTATGAAGGGTTCATCTAAAAATATCCCACAGCTAAATGTTTCTAACATTAAAACAGATTATCTGGTTATGGAAGCTTTCTTTGCAATAACATAAAAAAGCAAATAGTTTTTTTTTCCTAGACAGTTTTTTAAATGTTTTAACTTTTTTGTGGCTCCTAGACAGTTTGAAAAACACAGAAATGAACTCAAATCAACATCATACAAGAGAAAATGTATTTATTTGTAATCTCATTTGGTTCTATATGAAAAAAAGTCAGTCTGCCTGTTTTTGTTTGCTTATCTGGGTCTGGGTCATGGGGGTAGCATAGCAGCCCCAGCAGAGAGACCCACACCGTCCTCCCCCCAGCTACCACCACCAGTGGGACCCCAAGGTGTTCTTTGGTTTGTAAACAAAAACAACAGTCAGGACCCGTTTCCTGACCCTAAGGAGCAGGTAAGATATCCTTTTGTCTCGTGGGGTAAACTCCAACATACAGGCAAAGAGTTTGGGGGCTAAGAAGAAGACCACCCCTAACCTTTGCCTCTCACTCAACCCCATCAAAGCAGAGAGTCTAACCCCTCTCAAGGACTTTGACTCCAGAGCCAGCTCTATGTGTCGAGTTGAGTCAAAATTAATCTAAGTGGTACTGGTCAACCTCTTCTAGAAGCTTCGTTCCGTCTCACTTGCCAAATGCCAGGTTTGAATTCCGGGTACTGGCACAGCCAAAACCTCCGCAAAAGTCGTCCATCTGATTCACAATGCACTGGACCTTATGCATTCTTCCTGCAGGTGATGGGTCCACTAGTGGATGAGCCCACATAACCATGGGGTTCTTACTCATGGGCCCCAACCTCCACGGGCTCCAGGGTGGAACCTGGAAAACCTTCTGGACTGGTATTGTGGGACTATGTTGTTCTGGGACGACGTGGCAGAGGAGTTCAGTGCCTGTCTTGTAACTGGAGGGTTGTGGGATTGACTCCGGCTCAGTCTGTCGCAGTCGTGTCCTTGGGCAAGACACTTAACCCGCCTTTCCTGCTGGTGGTGGTCTGAGGGACCGGTGCCGCCAGTGTTCAGCAGCCTTGCCTCTGTCAGTGCGGCCAAGGCCAGCTGTGGTTACGATGTAGCTCATCACCACCAGCGTGTGAGTGTGGGCATGGGTGGATGACTGTTGTGTTATGAAGAGCCTTGGGGGGTTGTAGAATCCTAGAAGTTCTATACAAATACAGGCCATTGCATTCATAAAAGGCCTTTCGAACCAATCTTTGTCTCGCCCTTCACTTAGGACCAAGTGCCCTGGTGCCCCGAGAACAGCTGTAGGAGCATTAGGGCACTCAAACGCCTCCACCTCAGTAAGGATTTATTAAAAAAGTAAAAAAATAATTTACCTTGATGCAATATTTTAATTTTACACAACAAAAAGAATCTTGTAATACAATATTGCATCAAGGTCAGAACATTTTTGGACATAACACAATGCGTAGAACAAAACCACGTCAGCCCACAACATTTTTTTCCTTCACGCAAATCTAACCACACACACACACACACACACACACACACACACACACACACACACACACACACACACTCCTACACATGCATCCGCTCACACAGACACCTACACACATCCATCAACACTAATGAATACTCATTCACACACCAAGCATCTCCCACACACGCCGACTCATTCTCTAAAATAAATAACAGCGGCCCTCCTGAAGGCACACAATCACGCTCACACACTCCTCCGCCACCCCCTGCATTGCTCTGTTTGCACTGTCAGCCTGATGCAGAGCTGAGTCAGCAGTCACCCACTTGTTTGTGTGTGTGGGAGCCTCCAGCATCATCGGTGTGGGAGGGAAGAGGAGGGAGTCCCCTGCTGCGTCTAGAGAGGACAGATGGGCACAGAGGGCTCCTGGGCAGGTAGTCATCCCTAGAATGTGGGGGCGTCTTAGAAGGGGTCATGCCAGGGGCTGAATGGCCCACAGAGAGCAACCAGAGGGGGGTTATTGTCACTAAAGACCCCCTCCTCCTTTGCCCCTACCCCCGCTCCCATTCTTTATGCGGACACGTCGCAGAGAGATGGCCGCCTACAAACACACCTGCAGGAAAACAGGAAAATGAATATGAAGCATGTCAGCAAATGGACATCTGTTCTGTGAAGATCCACGGCCATCCCTCGGTGAATATGAATTACATGGCTCCAAATTTCCCACTGAATTAATCTGATCTCAGTAGTGATCTTTTTTTTTATTGCAGCGAAACAACAGCTCGCGTGTGGAGCACCTGCCAGTCAGCTTTACTACGAAAACAGATAGCTCTTTATTCACACCAGATCTGCTTGGGAAAAAGTCAAGGCTAGGCACTAAATCTCCAGTCCAGCTTTCTGTCACTGCAGAGCCACGCCAAAAATTACACATTAGCTACAGCGAATGAGCAATTACAGAATGGAGTCTATAAGGAACGCTTCTGTAGCTTGGGCTGGCACTCAGAGAGGGCCTGAACGCACAGCCCAGAGTTCACTCCTCTTGTCCAAGAGCTGGGCTGGCTCCTTTTTCTGTTACTCATGGTCATAATTAGATTAAATATCATCATTCAGGTCCAAATTGCAAGTTAATGGCTGTGGTTGAACCCAACCAGCGCAGAGGACCAAGCAACAGGAAGGGTGAGAGGCTTGAAAGAAATCAGAGGGGAGAGATAAAGGTTGCGACTTGCCAGAGACTCCGTCTGGGCTCCGCGGCGGGCCCGATGGCACTGTGTCAGTATCATTACGTGGGTGTGTGTTCAGGAGCGGTTTCACCCCAGACGGACGTGACATACACATTCAAACGCGTGTCATGAGGCCACCCACGCTTGACACGGCGAGAGTGCCAGGCCCTGACACATGGAGCGTGGTGAGGCGACAAGTTCGTCAGGAGACGGATCGGTGCCTCCTTGCCACATGTCAGTCACGTCTCACTCACCCCCCCCAGCCTCCTGCACTTTCTGTCATGTGAACATGCACGACTAATCGTTTGTTCTCCAGATAGTGTAACCTCAGCACAAGTCTTCTTCGGCATGCGTTATTAGCAACAAACTGGAGGGTCGAATGACAAATATTTGACCTCCTGTTAGTATCAGTTTGTTGCTAATCTAGATGATAGACCGCTCTTGTTGCACATCCTGTCACACTTTATCAATTGTCCCAACCGCAGGAACAGAACTCATGTTTCACATTAAATAATATGAGGCAAGGCCCAGATCTGGAAGCTGGGCCAGAGAATGATAATGCCAAGTTTTGGTCATTTATCTTCCCCCTGCAGGACCGCGTCCACTCAACAGTACCAGGAACTGTGGATCGACGAGTCTCCGCTGAAAACGTTCCTTGTGGGTTTTTTGGGTTTGCAAAGGAACTTCATGCAAATTCTTAAACGTCTAACTTTACTGTTTGACACAACTGGCAGACGAAACCAAAAGCACACTATGCATGCGTCTTAAACAGGCCAAGGGGGAGTGGGAGATTTCCAGAAATAAACCAGAGTTTGCTGTAAAATCCAGGCTAAGGGAGGGTCAAGTGTGCCCCATTTCAAAGGGAACCCGTAAAAGAAACAATCTGCTTTCCACATTCTCATCAAAGAGCTGAATGTGGCTGAGATATCAAGCTGCCATTCCCAGAGAGGGGCGCGATCGCCAGCTCCTACGGCAACTTGATCTGCGGTCATGCATGGCGATTTATTGCTGCTGTAAAATCAGCAGTCCTCAGTCCTGAAAGTTTAAACGATGAAGGTCTCAATTTCTGACAGTTACTGTTTCACATTTTCCTATCTGAAAAAGAGACTCAACAGCTGGCGGTTACTGAAATGATACATTTTTTAAAAGTAGTACAAAACGCAGAGTTTGTTTCCGCTGCATCAACAATCACCTGTGCTGTTTTCCATCACGTAAAGGTCATCATCACTATGCAATACCTGCACCCTGGCAGTCTCTGAGACCTCGGCTCCTGAACCAACACACCGATTGGGATAATCCCTTGTCAACATGTTGCTGATCCCGGGATTGGGCTGCCCTGATCTCTCTGCCTCTCCCCCCTTCCCTCATCACCGGGTGTCTTGGGCTGACATGGGCTCTGACAAAGCTCTAATCCATCACCTCCTGTCAGGGAAGGCTGCACTGCAACACCCCCCTCGTGGGCCCATATTAGCCTAATCCACTGGTCCTGGCTTCCATGAGAATGCCGTGCCCACATGGCCTCACCTCGGTCCTGTTTACTCATCCCATCTGAGTCAACACACTCTCCAGGAGGGCAGACGCCACAGAAAAGAGAAGCACACTGTCCTGAACCAAGTTCTGCACCTATCAGCAGGACTTTCTGTAGGGTGATGATGCACAGGATCCTATGGAGTGGTAAGACTATCCTTGAAGCAAACACAAGCCTTCAGACATCTGGGTGGTTCTTGTCTGTCCTAAAAAGACAAAGTGACGTATATTTCTGACACAAAATAGAATTCCTTCTCTGCATAAACAACCAAACATCCTACAAAACCTTCAAATTAAAGGAAACAAATGATTTTGGTGCTTCTAAATGCACACCTACTTTTATCAGCTGAATAAAAGCCAACAGTTTATTTAAAAACATCCCAGAGCACCAACAAGGAACATTAATCACTCAGCACTCTAGCTGTGCAGGTGCAAGCAATTCCACTAATTGCAGCGACTACGTGATATTAACTGTTTTTAATGTTTGCTGTGTTATTATCTACACTCATGCATGCATACCGTCACCCACTGAAGGCTCCCTAGTGCTGTCAGAGTAGAAGCTGCATTGCTTCATGCCTCGATTTACCTCAGTGACCATTTAGAGCCAACACTACCCTCTAGTGGTGGAGGTAGGAACAGCATTTAACAAAAAAAGACAATTTAACAGTTATTCACTGTTTAGCCTGGATATGATTACACTTTTAGACCAAGCTGATGCACTGGAACAGTCTCATCAGATAAAAATGGAGACTTTTTTTGTGTTCTGCAAATAGTTTGAAAGGTTTGAACATTAATTTTACTCAAATACAGAACCAGTTTTATCAATCAGATCTGCAACTAGCCAATAAAGAGGTTTGACAAATTAGACTTATATTTAGGAGAAATGTGTCATGTTGAATGAGTATATTATGTATATATATATATATATATATATATATATATATATATACAGAAACGTGTACAGAAAGATCTTAAACACAAAATAAGACAGGCAAAAGAGCTACAGGAGGAAGCTGGAGAATCAGCTGGGGCAGAACAATGCTCGTGGTGCCTGGAGAGGCCTCAGGAACATTACAGGTCACAGGGGGAGGAGTGGTGCCAGTGGGTCTGCTGACGGGGACCAGAACCGGGCCAATGAGCTTAACCTGTTTTTTAACAGAATCAATTCCACTCCCCCCACTGCTGCAACAGGTACCACCAACACCACCACCCCCAACCACC